>JABTXL010000003.1:9540291-9564292 GCA_025134845.1 Neodon shergylaensis | reverse complement strand
AGAGAGAGAGAGAGGAGAGAGAGAGAGAAGGGAGAGAGAGAGAGAAAGAGAGAGAGAGAGAGAGGAGAGAGAGAGAAGGGAGAGAGAGAGAGAGACAGAGAGAGAAGGGAGAGAGAGAGAAGGGAGAGAGAGAGAGAGAGAGTTCAGTCATCTAGGGGTTGAATCCCAATATCATTTATATCCATGGCTGTGGGCATCTCATCTGATTCACTAGGTCTTTGTCCTCGTTTATGAAATACCAACAATTTTAGGACACAGCAACAGTTGCTACACAGTTGCTATCTCCTCAACCATTACCACCATTATCATCATCTGCATCTTAAACATCACCATCACCAAGACGAGCTACAGAGAAGCACCACAAGTAAGATCAATGAGCAATGACTGAAATTCACTAAGATTGTACTGAAATCCATCTCTTTCTTATATCAATGGCCTCCCCGTTCCTGCCATGGTAGACTAACATGGTAGAAAAACATGTTTTCCAGTTTGAGCTAAAATTTCCCAGATGGTTTAACCTTGATCTCTAAAAACAACCCAGGGTCAAATCATTGAGAATTTTAGAAAGTTATGCTTTATGTCTTCTCTCACGGTTTTCTTCACTTTTCTGACTGAATTGCTTAATGACCAGCCTAGCACCTTCCCCTCCCTGCAGGTTCCCCCTCTCTCTCCCCCGCCTCTCTCTCTGCAGATTCAAGGAGCCACACAACAAAACCATTGTCACTGGAATTAACAGGTCAGAGGGAAAATACAAATTTTAGTTTTCTTCTGAGGGATTAAAACTTCTGTCCCCAAACCACAGTCCTACTTGATAAAATTCAAAATAATTGTCCATCTGAAAGTTTCCTATGGGAAAACAGTTCGTGTTCATTTGTGCATATGTATTCACCACACCCCATAGGCCATAATTCAAACATTAACCTACCGCTTTGCACGGATATGTCCTCAAGCCGTCACTCCCATGGCCAGCTTGTATTTCCTCTTGTATTCTGTACTGATAAATCAAAGAATAGACGGTTATCATAAACATCGCATCTCTGGTCTTTTATTTTTACCCTTAGATTAGTATTCATCTAAAATTTGAAATGTTGTCAATGCTTAGATACAGAAGATGGAACAAGTGACCCCATTTTTGTGACACAGAAACTGAGGCTTGGTGGCTAGCTGATTTTTATATCTTCTCAATAACCACGGCCATTGTACAGCCACGAGAGCCGTCCTCAGTGTGTTGGTGTGCTGCCCAAGTCAGTGATAAGCCCTGAGTTCAGATACTGGCCAGTGGGGCAAATGGAAGACTATGAGATTACAAATGCTGAGAACCTCAACATTATTTATGTATCATTATACATATTATACATAATACTATATTATACATATACATAATACATAAATATATATATTAGGATATTCTTTGCAGCTTTTTTTCTAAAATTTACTGTCTGATTTAGGGTTTTCTGCTTAGACGTGGTTTTCACAAATGCTTATTTTTAATAATAATTAATATTCTTCTCTTTTAATTTATTTAAGTCCATATTTAAAATAACATAGCTGAGAAAGGAGCCTTACATTTAGGCTAAAAATACCATGTGGATAAACAATTAACACAGTACAGTACACCACTTCCCAAAATTGCCACACGATTACCTAGACATATTTTTATAGAAAAAAATTAGACTGTGAAAGGGAATCTGAGTTAAAAATCACTGGGTATTCAGCCAAGTTTAAAAGATAAACCCCTTTGTTGTTGTTTTTCCTGAGTGATCCCACACGGGAGGCCTGCAGATGCCATATTTCAAATCATAGGAAATTACAGCTTAGCAAGCGCTCTCTCCCTGTGGGCTCAAATAAAATTTCCTAAAGGCTCGGGATCATCCCCAGGCAGGGAAGGAATTGTATCTGCTCTAGAGAGGAAATCTCTGTGCCACAAGGGCGTGGACGCCACGCCTTGCACGTTCATCAGGAGTCCGTGCGAGGTTTCCTAAATGAGGGTACCGCCAAGCCTGCTGCAATGCTGCCTTGAAGCCTTGACCCCCAGCCTGCCTCAGAATCAGGCAGATCGCCCACACTCTGAGTACCAATCCATTTCTTCCCTGCTCTCCAATCAGACCTCCTATCTGTGAAAATAAACCACTTTATTTTCATATTTTCAGTCTGAGTCGTCTTACTGCATATCCGCCATGCCGATTAATTTTAACTATTCTGATCCTTATTTTTTTCTTTTATAGACTAAATACCAAAAAAATTAATTTTTCTTTCTTTTATTTTGTTGGAAGTTCTTTATATCTGTTCTGAAATTCCTTTGTACGATGATTCAGACAAAATGTCTCCCTATTCAAACTCAAGGACCATGGTGATATTTTATGTTTGACATGAGATAAATTCAGTTTTATTTCTGTCAAATATAATTTAGACTCCACCAGCATCCAGTACCCATGTCACCAATTAAATCACAGAATACCTTACAATGTGAAAAAAAAAAACCTCCACAAGTACAGATAGACACAACACAGAAAAAAATCTTTGAGACAAAAGAAACATAATTGACACTCCCTTCTGTCTTGAGCATTGATTTTTATTTATTATTACAATTCTTTGAGACACAAAGATTGGATGCAGACATGTTATCCTGGAAGGATATGACTGAAGAGATTGCTGCTTGCCTCACTTCCTCTGTAAAAATTTGTTTACCAAAATTAAACTCGATGTTCATTTAAAAGGACTTTGAAGTGTGTGGGATGGGATGGGGGGCGGTGATTTGAGCTGGGGCTTTTATATTTGTACTTGGTTGGTTTTGTATTTTCTTTTTCTTCAACTCTTAATTCTTTACCTTTGAGATTTCCCAGGTTTCAGTTTGCAGCTGCCTCCTCGAACGGAATCCCAGGAAAGTGGTGAAGTTGAGTTTGCCTGAACTTCCCTGTGGGCAGAGCAGAGCTGGGCAGAGCTGAGCTGTGCAGAGAGGGCCACTTTCATCAACCGAAGCTAGGCTGACTTTGAAAATTCCTCCTGAGGAACAACCATCCACAGACCATTCTCACATTCATCTAATTTCCAAGCCTTGATGTGACATATGAAATAAGAAGAAAGTGACAACGAAAATCAATGTGTCTAAATAGTCTTGCTCCGAAACATACCTGCCACTGGCTTAACTCAGAAATTGGGTGGGATATTAGATCTGATATCTTTTTTGTTGCTTTTTCTTTTTTTTTTTCTTTGGCTTCAGAATTACTTTTAGTGCCTACAGTGAAAAAAAAAAAAAGAAAAAACCAAAAGCTTTCTCTAACCCTGCATACAGGATAAGAATGCTGTATTAAAAAGAATTTAAAATTATTAATGTATAAAATCATCTGTCCCTGCCCATCATTGTATTGAGCCTTTATTGCCTTTTTATCAATGTGCTTCTGATTAAAATAAGTCCTGCTGGATTTCAGGGAAATCGGAGGCTTTGGAAAATGGCAAAGAAAGATTAATCTCTAAGAATTTAGCTTATGTATTTTAAGTTAGGAAAGTATAATATGCTATAAATTATGCTTCTGTAATGCTAATAGTTTTTACCGTTGGAATTTGTAGAGCAAAGATTAATATTCGAGTGAATTTTCAACACATGCTTGCTCTGTTAGATTTCCTATAGAAACATGCCATAAAGCATACATATCTATAAACTATCAGCCAATTATTTTTCTATTTTATATAACCTTTTGCCAGCCACTGAGCCTTTCACTAGAAAGATAATATATAAATAAAAGTTAAAAAAAACCAGACGAGGAAATGTACTGTTTTACAGACTGAATAAAGAATTCATGTGGACTTTGCAGATTATAACGTTGAATAACCACTGGTTCACTTTTCTTATCAAAAGGCACCCTTTCATTAAAATATCACGTCAAGAAAAATTAGCCATTTTAAACATATTGGGATCATTTATACTTTTTTTTTCAAAAACATACAACATGCCAAAAAAATTTACAAAGGTAATTGTCTGTGTTTAAACAAAGCAGCAGAAGCCACTCAACCTTTTCATTCACACAGAAATGAATTTTCTTTTCAAAGGATATTTACCCTTTAAGGGGACATTTTTAACCTTGTGACACCATAAAATTCCATGCATGCAAAGCTGTTTGCTTTTGCTCTGCTGACATTCATTTTTTTAACCAATTTTTTTTTCCCCAAGAAGTCTTCGTGTTCTTCAACTCCAGATAGTTTTAATAGTTTAACACCTGATTCATGAGAAGCAATCTGTTTGAGAACAATACTCGTGTTGGTGTCCAGTTACAAGTTCCAGAAAGCCAAGCAGACACGCTCGCTTCTGCACCTTTTTCAAAGTCTTTTGAAAACACACTAAACTCCCCCACTTGGTTCGGATAGCCCAAGTTGTAATGGTATCTGAGCATTAAATGCACTTCTGTATCAGAGGAGAGGATTCGCCTACGATACAGCTGGTTCCTGGGGCGGGGGAGCAGGTTCTGGCCACCCCAGGATTCCAGTCCCTGTTATTAGAGGTGCTGGCATGTGAGAAGCAGAGCCTGTGACCAGGAGGCACCAGGCAGAGCCAGTGCTTTTAACAGTCTCCAAACAGCTAATTTTAAAAGACCAAAGACTCGCTATTTTCTCAAGTAGCAATAGCTACAGTTTTCCTGTCTCACAGCATCACCAGTTCAGTGAAGAGGCATCATCTAACAATCCACCCTGCAATATCTTCCTTGCATCAGAGCCAGTAAGATTTAAAATATGTGTGTGAATGTGTATTTGACATTAAAATAGTTTCCTTATAAAAACTCGTAACAGTTGGCCTGTAAAATTAAACGTGTCATTGAAAAAAAAAAGAACAAGTCAATGGACTTCTCTGTTTTTAAAAATATTTCATCAACTTCTTTTCTTTATTCTAAAATATATTCGCAGTTTTAAAGACATAATGCAAGAGGGCAACTCGTGCAAGAGCTGAATCATTTATTCTGTGCTTCTTTGGAAACAGTAGATTTGCTAGCAGAGGGATACTAAAAATCTAAAAAGAAAGGAGTGAGTTTTAGGGGTGAAACGAACAAACACCCTAAAACAAATCTGTACCCCAGACCTCAGGAACTTCAAAGAGTCCATCTCAACTGTCAACACTAAAATGACAAGGATTTTGTGTGTGTGTGTGTGTGCGTGTGTGAAATAGTCTTGAAGAGAATTTTTACTCATTGTTTAGTTTGCAGAGCTGACAATGTAACTTACTCTAAACAGTGCTTTAAGTGGCACTTCTGAAAGGTATGGATGGGAAATTGTTTGTGACATACTGAAGGTCAGCTGTGTGGAGAAGCAAGGCAACAGACCCATCAAGCAGCCGTCAATGGAGGTCTTTGTCTTTAAGTTCTAAAGAGTATGGAAGCAGTTGATCCTGCCAGGCAGTGTCCTGCAGATTTCTGGGCATAAGACAGATGGCAGTACAAGCAAACTAGAATTCAGCCCTTCCTTCTTTCCCTCTGGGTCTAACTCCTATTATCCACTTGTAAATTAACCTGTCAATTTATCAATCAACACCATCTTGATTCTCCCCTGTTCCACAGCCCAGCCTTGCAGTGAATTTGCCTCGTAAATAACTGGAAGCCCTGTGTTTGTTAGTATTGTGAATGAGTTTATTATCACTTTGATGGCTGCTATGAATCACAAATGCTGCTGAGAGGCTGATAAGAAAAAAGTACATGCACACATTAACAGGGTTGAAACTATTTGAGAGATAAAAGATGGAGTAACTGTGATAGCAAATCATTTAAATTGAAAAAAAATGACTAAAAATTGTATTTGTGTGCATGTGTGTACGCATCAATGTGTGTGTGGGGGTGTTGTACAATTCTCGGCTTAAAGTAAAGGAGAGTGTGAGAAAAGCATTGGATTTATGTTTATGAAAGTATCTGTGGGATGACACGGGTGGACAACAGTGGCTCCTGGTCCAGCAAGACCATGCCTCGGGTTAGCTGAGAAAAAAAAAGTGAAAAACAACAGACTTTATTCTAAGATGATATGGACACATTTACACTTTATGTGTGGCAATGAGAACTTCATAATGATGGAAAAGAAGAAATTCTATATGTATACATATGAAGAAATGCTACTCTCAACAGAAAGCATAGAACTTTACCACAGTACCTATTAAGTAAATGAGATAGTTTATTAATTTGGCACATTAATAAACAATTGACATTACAGTGGTAATTATCCAGTTTTTCTTGTTGTCACTTTTAGCTACTTATTTGATATGTACGATGATATTTAAGTGATTATTAGAATTCTTCAACAAATGCTAACATATTAAAATATACAAAAATCCCTTGAGTATCTACCAGTCCATATAAGATTTTTCTTAATGTGATCCTTCTTTTTACATTTGAAAATACAGTATTAATATAAAGCCATGTTTTAAAGAATATACAAAGTTACATTCTGGCCTTTGTACCTGTGTTATTAACTTGTAGTTACTTTGAAAGATTGCATTAAATTATGATATATTTAGGATTATTTTAGAACTAGTTGTGTAATAAATTTCCTTCAAAGTTAGTCACACAGTTACAGAGGAGGTGTAAACTGAAAACTAAACCTTCTAAATTCCTAAGGACACATGTTATCTTTGCAACTATGTTTTATATTTTTTTACGTGTGCATTTCATTTTTATTACAAGTCCAGAATTTCCTTTAATATTTTGAACTGGTTATGTGGCTTTTGTTAAAATCTATGTTTGCAGGAATCCTAAATCCAGACAAGTGGGTTTTGTAAAATAGCTCTATAGAAGATACTTTTATTTTTATTATCCCAAGCGCTATCATTTGTAGGTGGCTCGGGGATTTCCTGAAATATTATTCTGTACAACATGATGTAACTGTGTGGTATGTATGGACTAGAGTTAGAATTCTTGGACTTGCAAGTCAGAACAAACTGTCAGTCTTCTCTTGAGAAATACTTCAGCACAATTAAGACACTACACACAAAAGGAATATTCCACAAATGTTATGGTAGCAATATGTCATCAGCAGAAATGTGATAAAAAAATGAAACTATTGGTTAGAATGCAATTTAGAGAACCCGATAGGTTGTCTATTTTATTCGGTTTATAATTAAGATAGTGTTTAAATCTGAAATGAATTCTATATATGCATGCTCAATAGACTCTGGCCCAACAATAAGAATGGAATCACATCTCACTTTATCGTAAATTGTGTAATAAGCGATAAGGTAAAAACTAGGTCTAAAATCCTTCCAGCAAAAATGAAACAGAGCGACCTCAATTGCCCTAATTCCTTCTGCTTTTTTCCTCTTTCTTTTTTTTTAAAGTCTCTTCATTTTCCCTCTGTTCACATTATTAGCTTACACATGAGTGCGTTATTAGAAAATAACAAAGCCAAACAGGGGAACTTGCAAGGAGGGAGACAGGTCCCTTCTCCAGCTGAAAGGTATTCCCATTCCGTTTGTTAGGAGTCACAAAAATAGTTTTATAGTCGGGGAGGGACAATGACCTTTCTCTTTCAACAAGCTTGGTGGTTGGTCTTTTGATGGAAAAACTAGGGGATACAACATCTGGTAATTTGTGTTACTGAGCTTAGCTAAGGTCTTAACGATGTAAGCAGATTATTCTCGAAGTAGAACAAAAAAAATTCCGGAAGACTCAATGGACTATTTAAAGTTATTAGGCAGTGAATTCTACCACTTCAGAACTCTTTTCTGATTGATTTTCCCTTTAAAGCTCAGCTTTGGGAGAGATCTTTTTTTTTTTCCTTAAAGATCTCCCTCTTTCCATTCCAGTTGACTTTTTTGGTGGTCCACAGCTGTTTTGTCATTCAGTCTGGCCTCCTTTTTTCCCCCATCACAGCAGAAATGATTACTCTGCTGATTAAACTTTCCTCTTCCAAACTTGCAGGAGCCGTTCTCTACCCTCGGCAGTCACTTGTTCTAGCAGAGGGGTCGAGCAACACCAAAGCACACAGCCCAGCCCTGGCAGTTTTGCAGAATGGAAAAAAAATGGGAGCAGAAGCAATGGGTGAAAAAAAGCAAGCACCTGGACCAGAATTCCAGGCAAGAAGATAAACAGAAGAGAGGACTAAGCAGTCCCATGGGAGTCTGTTCCTACAAGCATGCTTACGATCACATTGGAGGTTTGTGTTGCTTACTCTAGTAAAAAAATGGTTTGAGGCTGGCTATATTTGTTTTTTTTTTTTTCCTTGTAAAGAAAAAACAAATACAAAGGGGACAATTCGTGCAAGGATTAGAAAAATCGTTCATCTTCATTTGAAAGGAAGAATGAGATGTTCTAATGGGAATAAGTCACTAGATAAATGCCAAACATAGTGGGTTTTCTAGTTTACTTCACTTAACTTAGGCAAGGATTTGTTGCTGTAAGTTTTTTTTTTTCTCAAGTTCTAACCAGATCAAAGTTGAGAAGGTTCAGGGTCAGCCCACCTAGCTAGCAGGCGGTCTGTCACCCTGGACAGAGGAGAGCATGTGTGCACAGCCCTGCTCTGCTATTAACACACTGCAGCCAAGCTACACAGCAAGGAGAGTGATGGATGCACAAACCAGCTTCAGTGGTGAGGAATCCTGTCGATCGCCAGAATTCTGTCTTAGATCAATCACTGTTCTTCTGTCAAAGTATTCTGAAGACAGAAAAAAAAATGCTGTATCCTAAGAGAAAAAGGAAGAGAGGAGGGAAGAAGGGAAGAAGAGAACCTCAAGGAATACTTTGGAAAATTACACTCGACAGCTCCCAATGTGTGTTCATGACATAGTAAAATAAATAAATAAATAAATAAATAAATAAATAAATAAATAAATAAATAAATATTTAAAAACAATAAAACCTCTGGCTAACACTGACTTGTTCAGTGTTTGGGAAAAATCATGTGTTGTTTCATAACTTCAGTGACGCTAAGTGCAAATCTCTGTTACCATGAGATTCTGACTACCTTCTAGACTTTCTGGAATCACAGGGAACAGGAATCTGTGTCACGTAGAGCATGACTTCAGCTCTGCTTATTTTTAAAGACTGTGACCGACGAGGCAGATTCTTATGTCACAGATATTATAGGGCACTTGCGGTCTTACTTTTCTGCATCCCAATTCTTTCTGGCATAAGTCACTTATAAGTAAAAATCTTGATACATTGGAAAGCAGAAGTCAGTCTTTCATCCTTTACAGTCCTTCCTCTTTTCTCAAGAGTGATGTTTGAGGGAACGTTTATCAAATTGAGCTAAATCTTAGACTGATCTTTTCAATTTTTTTCAATGTTTGCTAGACATTGTGTTCGCATAGACGCTCTCTGAAGTTAACAGACATATTTGGGTATTTTTTATGATCTCTATTTACCTTTATATTTGATAGAGTTAAAAAAATAAAAGATTTGCTCACTGATATGTATCGTTTTCCTTCGTAATCATTCGAATGCCCATGCACATACACGTTAGGCATTTGTCCTCCCGTCAGCTTTCTCAGCTGCACATCTGAGGGGCCTTTTGTTGAAATTCTACTGAAGAAAAATGGGGCCACAAGTGGTCATGCAGGCAACTGTATTACCTGGGTATTGACAGATAAGCATCTGCAAAACAAAGACCATTCATAGAGAGACCCATGACGACATGTCACACAATTTCGTCCTCACAAAACAGTTATTCCTGCCATATTGTCATCACACTTGGATGGGTTTTGTCCTTTTCATCCGTATTTAAACTTGAAATCCATAATGGTAGATGTATTTTTGAGTCAACTATGGGATTCTTCTTCAGTTGAGGAGACCGTCCACCTGGAAAGACCTGTAGTTGGCATGTATCATGGTGAGCTGTGCTGCCTAAGGGGACATCCCCTAGCAGCTCATTATTCTTCTCTCTGAATCCTTCACTTGTCTTAGCTACTTCCTGCACATGTTTGTTTCTTCATAAAGGACCCAAAAGAGGAACTAAGCCCATCCTGCCTGGACCAGACTGTAACTACTTTCATGAAACCTTCTCCTGGGCTACACACACACCCATTAATGTCCTCTTTCACTCCCAGTTCCCTACATTGCTCCATCGTCAGTCGACTGTTACCACTTCCATTGTTAGGGCACCAGCCTATTACAGCTGATTGCCCATCAAGACCAGGCATATGTGGGCTTTGTCTCCACCTTGATCTCTCAGCTGCCCAAGCATCCAGCATCATTTTGATGATAAGAACAGTAGGAAGCAGAACCTGGGCCAACATAACACTTGAAAACTTGCAACCCAACCTCCTCACTTAAATGAGGAAAACCAAGGGCTAAGAATGACCTGTCCACAGCTAGAGAAGGAACCAGAACCCAGGAGTTCACTTTGGCTCTCTGTACATTCTCATAGTTTATTTTTCCCTCTGTATTTATTTGACCATATACAGTTTTTCTTGGGAGATGTAGTTGTCTTAAATATAAAATTATCATTCTTCACTGAATTATAATACCCAAAAGCTGGGTGCAGTATCCCACACACATACCCCATCCCTCTAAATCTAGCCCAGTGCATTGCAACAGTGACTATAAAGTTTGAATAGAGCCTGGAAGGCTGGCAACTCTTCATGATTCACATTTTCAGCCAGCAAATGTCAAAGGACTCAAATCAGGACTGCTATGTTTCTATTCTAGCAACTTATTATTTTCCCAGTGCCTGAAAATCAGCTACACGGGCATCTCTACACCACTACTGTTGATATTAACTGCTTTCCGTGGTTGTCTTAAATCTTTATGATATCTCCAGGTACTGACCATTATCATTGGCCACAATGTAAAATTAGCAAAATATCTGAAGGGTTTAAAGGTATCCATATTCAACCACAGATAACCAGTAACCCACAGAGAAGATGGTCTGAAATAGGCCACATCTGTGATGTTCAGTGTTGAACCAGCAAGATGAGTCTCTTTGGCAGCTTCCACAGCTGCTCTATTTGTACCCAGGATATTTTATGTTAAACTTTTGCATGCTGTGATCACCTAGGATGGATGTGTACTTTAACAGAATCTTCTCCAATAGGTCAAAAAAAAGGTGAAGCAAACATCAAGCCCAGATGCTGCAGTTAACCATTGGATGAGGTTTGAGAAACAGTATTATAGGAGTCGAGAGGATGCACGTAAGAGAGATTCTTTTCTACCATCTATAGACTGCTTGTAGAATGGAAAAACTTGATCTGGGGGAGAAAAAATGAACAAATCTTGCCCATCTTGACGATGATTCAAGCTATCTGTTTCAGAAGTGGCTACAGACAAGTGGATCTCCAATATCACACCACTATACCTGACCATTATTGCGGAATAATAGTCCCTTGAAAAGAATGTCTGGACCATAAGTATAGGAAACAACGAGCCCACAGACACAGAATGAAGATGCCTGCAATTGAAGTGATATGTTCAGCCTCTTGTTTACTTTCAATATATCCTCTGATGCTTTAGGTGTAACAAAAGATTTAATAACACTTAAATACATAATTCGATGCACATTTTTTCAGTCTCATATAAATCAAAAAACAGTGGCTTAAAATCAGAGGTTTGGATATTAAAATAGCTTGGAAATAAATAAGTTAAACACAGGTAAGAGAGCTGAGAACCAGGGACATGCTGGGGGCAGCGAGGTTACTGCACAGGATTTCAGCTTGCATAGTTGTCATAATTAGAGTATCATGGAGAAAGATGAAATTCAATGCATTTACACTGCCACATGATGTTCATAGTATACCTTGAATTTCTACAGTACATTATATTTTTCTAGTACTCATTTGTCCCCTATTGTCATGATAACTTGATGATCTGAGATGACCAAAAGTATTCTCAAAGCTCCATAAGAATGTTGTCAAGCCGGGCAGTGGTGGTGCACGCCTTTAATCCCAGAACTCGGGAGGTAGAGACAGGTGGATCTCTGTGAGTTCGAGGCCAGCCTGGTCTACAAGAGCTAGTTCCAGGACAGGCTCCAAAAGCTACAGAGAAACCCTGTCTTGAAAAACAAAACAACAAAAAAAAGAGAATGTTTTCGAAAGCTTTTATTTAACAAGTCAAACTTTCAAGGGGATATGGGTATAGATAAATGGGTAAAGTGGTTGCTACACAAGCATGGGAACCTAAGTTAAGATCACCAGCATCAAAATGCTGTATGTGCACAGAAGTGCACATCTGTAACCCCAGTGCTGGAAACAGGCAGGTCCCAGGCATTGCTGACTACCCGAAATAGCTGAATCTACAAGTGAGAAAGCCTATCTCAAACAAACAACAAAAACAAAAAATCAGGTAGAGTATGATAGACTAAGACAGTCAACACAAACACACAGACACAAGAGAGAAAGAAGGGAAGAGGGAGAGAGCAATTCTACCAACTATCTTTGAATCCTTATATGACAGAAACTGTGCTATACTTTGAGAAATCAAAGCAAAACAAACTGAGCCCATTCCATTCTATTATAGACGATTTCAGTCTCATGATGAGCTTTGCAAAGTATAAACGTCAATGTCCATGAGTCAATCTCCGTACAGTTCAATAGTATTTAAGTGATAGAAAACCATGAGTTCCATGCAAACACAAATAACACAAATTGAATTCAGTTAGTCCCTAACTGCTAAGCTGAATGATATTAGTGGTTCTTTTGTGCTAAGACTAACAATTTCTTTTCTTTTCTTTTTTTTTTTGTTTTTGTTTTTGGATTTTTGAGACAGGGTTTCTCCATAGCTTTTTGGAGCCTGTCCTGGAACTAGCTCTTGTAGACCAGGCTGGCCTCGAACTCACAGAGATATGCCTGCCTCTGCCTCCCGAGTGCTGGGATTAAAGGCGTGCGCCGCCACCGCCCGGCTTAAGACTAACAGTTTCTACACAACACAAAGTGTAACAAATCTGAATCAGTTAGGCCAAGAAATTTTAGACCATTGGTTGTAAAACCTGAGGTGGTCCTTTCCTCAAGAGAACAATTTGATTTTAGAAACAACCCACAACAAACTAAGGCAGTTATTCAAATCCCAAGCCTGGGGTTTGAGTGCCAAACTAGAGATGCAATGGCTATGAACATCCTAGTTTTCATCCAGGGATTGCCACCCTGAATCACAGGGTGTGCACGTGATCCTTATTCTCTCTGCTGAGCAGCAAAGCTAGAAAATTTCCTCCTGTGAGAACAGTAGCAAGACCATGAAATTCGAGTACTAAAGCTTTCTTCCCAAAATTTCTTTGGATTCTTACATACCACCAAATGAAAACTTACTTCTTCCAAAACTCAGTTCAAACCATTGCTTTGTAAATATTTGTGGCTGTAAAATGCTTATGAAAATCTATATTCTCATAAATTTCATGTATCTTTAGATAACCAAGGTTAAATTACAAAAACTAACTTCTGTATTGTATGTTTGATATAGGACAATACCCACATGATCTATTTTACCAAACGGTATCCCTCTATCCCTGCTTTCAAACATGGGGAGAATGTGAAAGTTATTATGCTGAAAACCTGTTGACTGATTAGTTTTTAATCTAACTTGGTTTATTTTCTTTTCTAATGTTCCTAACTTAGGTGAGGATAGATCAATAGTTAGCTTATAATAAGGTTAAATACTTTTTAAATAATTCATGGGAAAACCTGAAAATTAAAATCTATTTCTATGCTCTGAAAACACCTCAGTGTCTTTCTGGGTTTATAAGTAGAGTCATCCAATCAGTTCCTAGTTTTTTGGGACTCAAAAGTGGGAAAGCCTTCTGAAATCTGAATTATATTGCAGATCTCGCCTAGGTAATCAAGTGCACACCCACACTCTGAATTTTCCCTTAAATAGCACGTAGTACATTTGGACTTTTCCTACCGAGGGAGCTGGGGTGTGTGTGTGGGATATGCACACCGGAGAGGAGCCGAGCTTTTTACAAGATGTATGGCTGACCTGAGGCTTCTCCAGTAGGTGTGGGGCTCAGGCTGCTTGGATGCATAATTCATCTATTTTTGCTGGTAGCTCTTTATTCATCAAATCCTCCATTTCACTTAGAAAACATAGCTGCTAAATTTTAATCTGCTACTAGAACCTAATATTCATCAAGGACTTCATGTTCCTGTGCTGAGCTGGAGGATTTATTTTGGTTGACCATGGTCTCCTTCAATGCCAGTATGGATAGACTTTGATTAGACAGTACATATTGCCTGAACAATACAAACACGGGACAGAAAATTCAAAGTTGTTACCTCCCTGTTTCAAAAAAAAAAAAAAAAAAAAAACACTTTTCTTATGTGTTTAAGTGACCTGTCTTCCGGCACGCTCTATATTCACCACACTCTATATTCACTCCTAAGAAGTCCTAGCATTTCAAGCTCTCAGGTAAAGATGAAGTGATTATCTTCAATCGAGTCCTTTCTGTCCAGAAAACCAGTGTATTCGTTTCCCAGAAGGCAGAAGGAAAGTATGGGAAAAGACCATGACAGAGCTGTGAGGGAATGTTTACAGGGTGTTCTCCAGATTACAGACTAGTAAGCGAAGTCCATATAGGGTGGCAGCATGGGAACTCGAGCTTTCCATGGATTCTTCTCAAGGCCCCAAGGCAGATGTTTCTCATCAGCAAATCCTTTTACTATTAGATTGTGAGGCCTGCTCAGAACAACCCTGGGAATTTCTGAGTGTGGGGGCGGCCAACGCAATAGTTCACATCACTAACAAGAATGTAGCCAAAGACATTATTTCTCTACTGCCAAATCTTCCCCCCGAACATGCAACTCTTTGTATTCACAGAGCCGGCATAATGTGTCAGGGCTTCGGCAAACACCAACAGCAGCAAACAGAGATACACAAAAGCTTAACTTTTATTCAAATAATTTAAAAGGATAACTTCTTCTCCCAACCAGCTATGTGCCTTGAAATTAATTTCAGTCAATGTTTGAGAAGAGCAACTCAGTGGGAGCTGAACGATGATATGAATATCTGTGGTAATAGCTTAATTGCTAACTTGCAAATAATTTTGGAAACTAATAGGCTGCCAAATATTCAATTTGGCCCCATCACAAAAACTAGCTCATTTTTTGAATTGTAGACCTTAAATATGAAGTTATAATCAAATTTGATAGAATCTTTGACTAATTACCATATGAATCTATTCAGCTGCCATTTATTGAGTATCATCTGTGTGCCAGGCAACCGGCCTCGTGCTAAGGATGCCTTTGTGTGCTTGTGTCCAGCTCAAGGAAGAGCGAAGACAATTGGTCCAGCGAAAGGGGTGCAGGCATGAAGCTTCGTATGCATTGCTTTAAGATCCTGGCCAATGGGGGTATAGAATACATTTCAATGCCAGAGAATTGGGTCAGGATAGATGTAAACAAAGTCCTTCACTTCCATAGCACAACAATTGATTTCAAGACATTGGGCTTGTGGCCTACAGAAGGTAAAGGCAAGAAATCATGATGGGAACTGGAGACATGGCCCAGTAGTTGAAATTACTGGCTATACTTGCAGAGGGCCAAGATTTAATTCCCACCATCCTCATTGCCGTTCATAGTCCTCTGCAACTCCAGTCCCAAGGGCTTTGATGATGGTCTCTTTTGGCTGCCAAGGGCCCCAGGGATGCCCATCATATACAGAAAACATAAAGACAAAACACTCGTTCACATACTATTTTAAAAAATGTCAAAGAACAAGAGGAGACATAACTTTCTATGTGGGTAAGAAGAAATGAGAAAGTGGATTTTATATTATCCTTTATTCTATATTATAAAGAATAGAGATTGTTGATATGTTTAGACATTACTCAGTGTCAGAGAAAGTGGGGAAACAGTTCTCAAATCATTTTGTGGGGCCATCTTGAAAAAGGAAATGAAAGATGTCACTAATCAAAAGATGAAACAAACAAAACAAATCAGATTTGGAGGGAACAGAGTAAATTTTGATCTGAAAATAAACAAAAAAAAATCTGTAAGAAGGTGGTCACATTTGTCTGTAACAGAGCATTCTTCATTACTAACATGGCTGAGAAATCATCAATATATTTAGGGACAGCTAAAGCCAGATATAGATATAGATAAAGATATATATATATATATATATATATATATATATATCTTTAGATGAGTTTCAAAAAGATCCTTTACTGAGTATCTTACTGTACACACTGCTGGAGAATGAAGACTCAGTATCTGATAGCTAAAGCTAAATGCCCATTCTGATATGTACTTGTTATTTGATTGTATAGTCATTTAACAAGGCTGAACCTCAATTTTCCTGCACAGGTGATGATATAATAATGTTGTCCATTGCCATAGGTTGGGGGGCGGGGGAAGTAACACAATCCAGTAAAATTTTAGTGTATAGCATGTAGTCAGAGGATGCTGGCCATTGTTGTCATTGTTGTTGCTGTTAATATTAAATGATGATCAGAGAACAAAGAATGAACTTTTGTGTAATACAAATGTTTAAAGTACACACAACCCACACACATGAGGCTTAGTATCAATGTGGATTTTCCTGAATGAGAAGTGAAAACAGAACACATAATCAATCCTGCCATATAGATCCCATTCTCGATCGAATCTTGCTACTCATCGCACTCCAGAGACCTTAGTCTGAAGCAGATTGATGTGATGGTCGATTTAGAAATTCTCTAGGTGTTAGTCTATGGGTAATATGTGAAAGTTTCACACATGGCCTGTCTCAGAAGACATACAATTCGTGTTGCGTTTCACAGTGTTGTGGGGATGTCCTTTACCATCACATACAAGTTCCAAGGTCTCTCAGTGATGGGAGAGGAGTAGCCTGAGGGAGTGGAAAGGTAGTTTTGATGCTGCCAGTTTTGTAAGCGTGACTGGCTTCTGCATGGCAATGTCTCCCTCAATGGTAAACTGTAGACAAAACCAGCCTCCTACCAGAGCAATCACTGCTAGTAAACCAAACAACACAAGCACTTACTGTTGAATTGAATAATACATGTGAAAAATCTAGACTTCAAATGGACTCTCTGAATTATTGGGGTACTTTTTTTTATCAAGAATAAGGTCTTCAGGGTTCATCAGAAACATTTCTGGAAAGCACTATAACCCAACCCTATTCAAACAAGTTCCTTTGGCTGCCAAAGAGGTTCAGACAGTCTGAGACAGATTTTCAGGCTCTTGGTTAAAACTACTTGGAAGTATTGAACGTATTCACAGAGTGAGAGTTAATTCAGTTGCCTCCTTTCTTGTGATGAAGAGGTGTTCTTTTCAAAAGGAAGAAAACCAGTTTATTTTTCCCCTTCGGAACTGGCCACAGAAGCTTCCGAATAACGCAAGATCACACATCTGGCAGAAGAGAGGCTTTGGCAAGACTTTGATCAAATCTGCCACTATTTGTGTCAACAAATGTTGCCAGGTAAGTGGCAAAGAGGGTTGGCAAACTTGTGCCAAGGGGCACTGGGGACAGCAGCTGTTATATTGAATATGTGGACTAAGAGGAAGCCAGGCTGCACCATGGGAAATGAACTGTTCCTGGAATAACAGAAGGCATTTTTGTCCCTTGAACAATTGTACCAAATCTATTCCTTGAGAAAGATTAACTTCTTTTCAAAACTGTAAGAAACTTGGAGTAAGCAGAATAAAGAGAAGACAAAACCTGGAGGAAAACCGGTTTTGAAATCGATGCAGTTGGTCGTCCACTAAGAAATTAAACCGTTTTCAGAGTCAGAAGAAGAGAAATGTAATAAGCGAGGGCCGAGAATAACTAGCAGCATACTATCCAAGTGCTTCAGGATCGTCGCTTCCAAAGAGCTGGCCTCGAGAACCAGGGATTTATGGGATGTTTTTCTTTTCTCCAGAAAGAGCAATAGTTCAGAGAGTACCCACTAAATAAAGATAATAAGTAACAAATGTTTGACAGACGTGCCCACTGTCGAGCCACAAAATAAGATGGTGTCCTTGTCTTCATGGGTCACAAACTACCATGAAAGACACTGTATAAGAACAGTCATTAAAAGTATAATAAAGTTTGCATACACATGCAAATTTGGCATACTTTACTAGGCAAAGGCTACTCCCAGAGGAAGTATATATCTCATTTTCTGTACACTCCCAGTACTCCTGCATAAAAGGTACTGCAGGACATCATAGCTGCTCCTTTTCTGTATTCTAAGGGTTGGCAAATATTTTCTGTTATAAGGCCCTATAGGGTACAGTTTACAATCATTGTTCTTACGGTCTCCACTATAACCACTAGACTTCCTGTGAATGCAGTTGCAGAAGATAAGTAAACTTACATATTTCTTAAGTGTTCTATGCACAGAAACAGGTAGGAGGTAGCCCAGGCTCGGTCTGCATGTCTGCCAGCCATTGGTTTCTGGTCATCGCTACATTTGCAGGTTGTCTAGAGGCATCTCTGCTAACAGCTAACTACGAGCTTCGTATACAACCACATCCACTAGAGATCCAGCTCGGTATTCATTAGCCACACTCTCTTCCTCCATGGCCTGATAGAGAGCTGATGAGGCTGTTACTTGGCTCTCATTCACTTCTTCAGAGCATCAGTAATCTATCCTCCCATTAAAATGGCCACAGGGTCTAATGGAAACACATCAGAAACTCTGCAGCCCGGGGAAGCCTGCCTGGTGGCTAGTAGAACCACCTAATCTACTTTCAGATTTTCCGTAGGACAACCTGCTAAGTGACAGGAAGAGACAAGAAGCCATCGAAGTAAGTAGAAAGAAACAACGCTAACTGAAAAAAAGAACAGAAAGGAAGGAAATGAAAAGAATAGATTGACTAGAAAAATCACTCTTGATTGATTAAAGGATTCTGAAGGGGGCGGGGGTTCGTAGGCACAACTCCTGATAAGGTACAAGGGCAGGGACCTTTCCTGAAATGTTGGGTGAAGATGCTACAGAAGGACATCCTTTGGATATGGAAAGATTATCACAAGAGAATCTTTTTTTTTCTTTAGGTTCTGAGTCATTGCCAGTGTGATGTGTGCCACAGTTACTGTCTATCACAGGCCCCGGGTGGCATAATTAAAGGCTGATCTTGGCAAGAGAGGGAGAAAGCCTGTTGATTTTGCCTCAGAAATCAGAAGAGCTAAGACTTGACAAGCAGCAGTGGGTGGGAGTCACAGGATGACCCCCAACAAAGACGTGGGGACCCGATAAAGAAAAGGAGATAATTCTAGTTGTCCAAAGAAGGGTTATTTACTAGAAAAGGAAGCATACACAGATGAGGATGACAAACCTCTCAATGGCACCGTCAAGGAGAGTGGGGTGGTTCTGCTCAAATTAGAAGCCAGTTTTTGCATTTTATTAGAAAAAAAAATCTCATTTCCAAGTTCTTCTCTCATATTCCTATTGCTATTTGCGTGAAGGAAAGCACCAGTTTCAACAAGTAGTCTCAATTCTCACACCTCTGAGAAAGTAGCAATGCTTTTGAAACAGAGGAATACAATTATACCTGCAAATTGCAAAGCAATCCTGAGGATTGTTTGGACTTCTTCAACATCAAGTTCAAAGTTTGCGAAGTCCTGGGAGAGAAGCAATGGAGTTCAGGGACCTAGAATGCTCTCTGGTAAGGACATACTTTGACCCAGTATGTCCCTAACAAATCAACCCAAGCCTTTGTCATCCAGCATAGTGGCGATCTGAGCAGACCATAGTTTCTCACGCAATGTCTCCTCTGGACATCTGTGTGTTCTTAAGGGCTAAGATGTACTCCCTACAAGAAATAGAAACTCTGTGAATCTTCGAGACTCAGATACCTACCAAATGTGGTTCTCCTTCAGACTGATCTTCCTGTCTGTAATTGTAGCAAAGACTGAAGGCACAGGGTCTTCCAGAGGGATGAAAAAAAAAAAACAAAACAAAACAAAAAACCCATAAAACAAAACAAAACAAAAAGCAGTTAAAACCCCAGTCCTTTTAAAAGGTGTCTTTCACATCTGTAACTTTGAAACAATTCTCTAGTGACTAAACATTGTGCTCTGTGCTTTATTGTGTTCAGAGCCAGCCTTCTCTCTTTGTCGAATATCTTATTGTGGGTGTCTATGGACTTATTAACAGAGAATTTGCCTGCACTTTTGTTTATTTCAAAGGGATGAAAAAATAAAATCCAGACGGTGAACCCATTTGGTTAGGTGTGTCGCTGTACGTTCTGCCCAGCTCTAACCAATCTCCTGGCCCAACTCTCAATGGGGCAAATGAATGTGTGCAGATCCTTTCTTGGCAAGGTCTGCTAGCTCTTTATTTGTGCGTTATTTTGCCACCGGACACAGAAAATTGCAACTTTCATTTTGCAATGCTGCAGGAAGATTTCTGTACGTACCTCCGACAGGAGCCAATCGCATCCTTGTTAAGAACAAGAAAACCAGTGATCTAGGGATGTTTCATACTGCATTGGCCCTGGAAGAAGAACTCTTTCATTTCGCATACTTTGTCTCCACCATGGAGCTGGCTCGAATAATGGACTTTTACAAGGGGCTCTGAAGCAATTGGCAATTAAGTGGTTTGAAGGGGGTGCTTCTGGGTTGCTGTGAAAGGCTTCAGGTGTGAAACGCTTGTTTTCAAGAGCACTGAACAAAATGTATGGTTGCTTTCAGCACCCCCCCTTGTCCTTCCAGAGGAAGGGGGAGACTCCGGGGGAAGCAAGGACACTCAAGAGCAATTTGCTATTCAGCATCTGAATGCCCGGCGCTTTCTTTCCCCCCAATCCTTCTGCGGCTGGTGAGGGGGGCAGATTGAGATGGCACAAACAGCGCCTTGCACAATGGTGGATCAAGAGAGAGGCAGGGAAAATGAGGCCCGGGAGAATGGACGCCTGAATGAAGGGAAGCCGGCTTGATTGTTAATTGTGGGTAAATGTGGTCCAGGAGTGAAAAGGGTTCATGGGCTACTTTAAAGCTATACCCAAGCAATAAGTACAGAGAGTGGCGAAATAAGGAGATGGTCCTGACCCTTTTAAGGGCTATAGTAGTACATCTGGCCCACTTGAAAAAGTAAATTGAGAACTGTTCAAAAAGGTAGGCAAATGCATATGTGTGTTCGAATCCTATTGCTTGCAAGAAGATAAAAAAAACCTGGCAATTCCAATTCACAAGCAGCGTGCACTTTAAAGTCTACGCTTTTCTTTTTGAGTATTAGTCAATAGGGCAAAAGATAATATGCAATACGGGCGCTGTGGAATAGATAAATATTTAAAATATGACTTTTTCTCAAGAATACAGCCTTCTATTCTAGGATGAAATGTATTTGCACTGGAACCAGCACAGGGGTAAAGGAAACTTCAAACAGTCTTCATGAAGGATATTGTTCCCTTAGTTCTGTTTCATGTCACTTTCCCTTGGCTGACCTTTACTTCCAACATATTGATTTTCTCCTAACCCAGCCTTGCTTTGCAGAAAAAAGGGGTATTGAGTCTTTGAGCTGCTTACATATCACTATTGTACATGCATCCTTAAAGGTGAAGGTGCTCCTTTCAGGAGATGGCTATCTGACTGACAATGTGATTAGGATTGTCTGCGGAGTTTTCATTTGAAATGGAGGAGGTCACACGTATCAATCTGGGAAAAGAGACAGAAGGGGACTCGGATCGAGTTGTCTTTTAAATGTTGCTCAAAGAGTTCTGGTTTTGCTCTAAGCAAGAGCTCCTCGGATAACACACATCGATGGCAAACTTATCTTTGTTAATCGAGATGGGGAGTTTTATCGCCTTTGGACCGTCTATTTTTTGAATTCTTAATATTTCCCTCAAATGAGCATCATAGTTTTTCTAAGAGAGGCTTTTTTTTTTTTTGTCAGAATTCTGCCTTACGAGGTGTCAACATAGCTGAACCACTCATTACATTACTGGGACTTCCTTCTGGACATATCCCAGGACATCACAGAGTCATTGATGCCAAAGGAAGGTAAGCGGTTAAGGCTGCACATCCTCAATAAGGCCACTGAAATACTTTTAGATGCCTTGGAATTTTGTCCTCTTTGCAGGTAGATGGGAGCCCCAAGAGGAAGAAAGAAATGGCTCACCTCTCATTTGCCCTACCTCATTCCAGAGTGGTCTTATGATCCTGTCAGCAGCAAGATCTCCTGCTACAGTAGGCCAGATTGTTGCCCTGAGGGTTTGACAGTAACCATATCTGTCTGTGGCTTTGAAGAAAAGCCCAGGCAAGGTTTGAACAATGCACCGCTCCGTAGCACACACTAAGTGGGCGGGGTGTTTGTGCCCACTCATTCTTCACATTGTAAGGTCTATTTCCGCTATGAGTGTGGGATCCGCCCCACCGTCCAAGAGAAGAGGAAAACTAAAAACTTCCATTCAATTTAAACTGCATGTGTGAGAAGGTTCCTCCAAATATAAAGACTGTCAGCTTTTGTCTGCCTCGACCTTTAATGAAAGGCATCATGGGAACCGGCAAAGACCTACAGGCAGGCCTAAGCTCTACTCTTCCCTCACTCCCACACAGGAAGCTAACCCACATGAGCTTTTTCTAATGTCCCTTTCCCAGTGGGGGAATGAGCCTTCTTCACGTTTCTTTCTGAAAACACTTAGAGTATCAATACTCCAAGATCTCTAATCAATTCCCAAGCTGTGCCCTCTGAGCTCTCTGCTCTCTCGCTTCAGAACTTCCCGGAAGGCAACACGGAGGCACGAAAAAAGAAACTCAGCTTTACAACCCAAGGCTAAGTCCATGAGTTTTGGATTCGAGTATGAATTAGGTTGAGTTTTCCCTTCAAAAACAGAATAATGCAGTTTGGAATCAGGCTTAAAGGGGCACCTCTCCACCTTGAAAGTGCTGCAACATGTGCCGAGCAAAGATCACAGTTGTACCGCTAAAATCTCTTGAACTCATTCTAAAGGTTTAGTCAGGGGCCTTCGTTTAAGTCGCGGCTCTCTCATAAAACATGTATGACCTTAGACACTTTTCCTGCCTCAGCCACAGATTCTTCCTCTACCATATGGAGATGGTGAACCAATTTCATGGAATGATAAGGATCCACATGGTGTACAAAAAAAAAGACTAAGTCTATTACACTTTCTCAATACACTATCAAAGTGCCCTAGCAATAAATATATCACATCAAGTTGTAGATAGCCCCTATGTCATTGGAGCTGCAAGTTGTCTACAAACTCTGCTGCTCTAGGAGTCCAAGTTCTCCTGATGCTTCGACCCCTATGTTAGTCCAACAATGAACGGCGATGAGCCATGGGCGCGTGGACGTCTGGGCTAACTTCTCAGATGTCCTGCACTGTGCTGTTTGGCCAAGGTGATTGATCAGGATCCTCCAGATTTCTCTTTGTGTTGCTCCTTCAAAGCAGATAGGCCTTTGTGCTTCTGCCTGGTCTTTTCAGCCACAAGAAGTAGCTAACAGATGAAGGAGCATCTCCATGCTCTAAGGTCATAGGAGGCTTTTTATTGCTAAGCATAGACCACTCTGTCACTTTTCAATCAATGAACCTTCTAACTAAGGCTTACCTACCTTTTCTTGGTATTCTAGGAGAATACAATTCTTTAGATTACTTCATCCCATCCTTATGGCAGTCTCCCCCCTGTGAGGAAAATGTCAATTTCTCTACATAGATCCTATGTAGTGACCCCCCACATGCCCTGTTTCTTAAATAGGTGGCCCACTCAATTAATCATTCCTCTTACTTTAGAAATGATTTTTCAATATTTTCTTTCTCTTGGACATCTCAGACTGTGGGCCTGGCAAAGTATGTTCGACAAAGCTAACTGAATTAACAGCTACAAAGGATATATTTCACTAAAAATATGGTCATGTTCGGTAGTCTCTTGAAAGACTATAAAATGTGCATTAATGACGTCTTTTGCCATTGATCAAAATCTTATAGGTTTCTGTTAAAGAGTTCTGAATGTACTAAGTCATTTGAAATCCAGGAAAGGAATCAAAATAACTTTAAGTGAATAAAATGATGAGCACCTCATGCAGTATTAGACTTGAAAATTTTCCTTATGGTTGCCAATGAATGAATTTAGGTGCTTGATGAATTCTTTGAGAGTGTGTAAAATATTGTGTACTTGTGTACATCTGTGCCCTGTTCATTTTTACTGGTTAATAGATATATAACTTTGGAGACATTGTG
>JABTXL010000003.1:9501620-9540281 GCA_025134845.1 Neodon shergylaensis | reverse complement strand
TAAATCTGCGTTCCCCACCCCACCTCACTCCCTACTTCAGCCCCTTGTGTTGCAAGTTTCCTTGCAGGAAGCCTCAATGATTACTGGAGCACGCAGCAGCTCTAGTTTGAGGTAGGAAAGTCTAATGCCCTGAACCCTTCAACCCTGGTGCAAACAAAAGTTATGAGGCCATTTTTTTCTCTTTTTGTTATTATTTTGCTTACTTTTTAAAAAATCTGTTCCTAGTTTTGGGTGACAATTTCCTACTCCCTTCAAGGGGGAGGAGATTTTACAGCAGCTTCCCTAATAAAGTCTGCTTGTCATATCGCACTCACTGTGTTCTAAAGGAGGAACCAGAGAGTTGAGGGAGCATTACATGCATATATATATTTTACAATGCATGTAATGTAATATAAATATAAATAATATAATGTAAAAAATGTATTTTACAATGTATGTTATATGTGTGTGTGTGTAATAATAATTCAGAGAAAGCAGTTTTAACGCAGGAAGTTTTATGTCAATGGTGAAATCATTTTTTGCCAATGTGCTATTTCATAGTAATTTTTAAATGTTCATTTTGTTCAATACATTTTGTTGCTCACTGCAAATATATGTCTTCTGACAATTTCTAGCTCAGCCTCCTCCTCACACTTCTATGAAGAGGTCCTCACTAGCACATTATCTGAACCAGGAAGAGGAAGCATCCATCTGGGGCAGTGAAATCCAAACCTCATGCATCGAAGGTCGCCTTTGTGATTTATGGGTGGCTACTCAACACCAGTGGAAAGAATGCAGACGCAAAGACACCATCTTCCATCCGCTCCCATGACCTCACTCTCTTCCTCGGAAGACTTGCATTTTAGAGAATGTTAAAAAAGAGTTTCCTGACATGATTTGAAGCTTTCTTAACCAGCATTTGAAATGCGGAGCTTCAAAACTTGGGTAGAGATGGGAAACTTAGGAAAAGGCAAACAGGAAGGAATTTTAGCCAGAGTATTTGGGAACAGAATCTTCAGAATGATGGTAAGAAATGTGGACTTACAGAATAAGGTGGCTTTCTCTGATACTAATATTCCTTGAGGGGGCTGGAGAGATGGCTCAGATGTTAAGCACACTGGCTGCTCTTCCAGAGGTCCTGAGTTCAATTCCCAGTAACCATATGGTGGCTCACAACCATCTATAATGAGACCTGGTGCCCTCTACTGACCTGCAGGTATACATATAGTACATATATGTACATTATGTATCCATGCACTGTATACATAATAAATAAATTTAAAAAAAGATAACCTCAATAAAATGGTAGTTATTATTAAAAAATATTCCTTGAACACTTTAAATCATAATGTTCACAGATGGGAGAAGGACTCTCATCTTTTTAGTCTTTTGCTGTCTTCGTTTATCTTTGTCTTCCGTTGACTTCCCCTTATTCAGTGCCCAGCACCACCTTGCCTAGGACCAGCATATGTATAGTAAGATCGCATTGAAGAACCGATGGGAGGAACACAGTAAACTCAACCCCTATATGTTGCAAAGGTTAGTTTTTTTCTTCCCCTTCTTTTTCAACTCTGAAAACATGCTCAAACCAGAGACAGCCGAAACCCAGCCAGATGTTCATAACTGCTCCACAATTGTGTCTTAATGTTTTGTAAAGCATTTCTTTTTCAGGCAAACACAGAAAGAAGGCACGCAGCCGCTCTTCCCTTGTCTTTCTTCTTTCTTTTATTCTCCTGCGCACCCCTATCCCCTCCAACTTGCCCTAGGAGGAACAGAGCTTATAAATCCATTCTGGAAACTCAATTTGTTTAGAAAATTTGCACAAAAAAAAACCACTGCAATGGCTCCTACACTGCCCCGCGTCGAGGTAGAGCCTGCGCATGAGAACTCCTCTGAGGATATGGAGCCCCTCTCTCGAGGCACTTCCCTTATTTCAATGGCACACCTGCTTTTCTGCCATAATATAGCTCACATGTCTTTTGCTTGCCTTTGTTTAGGTAATTACTAGAGTTTACAAATACTCCTTAAAATGTAATTACCATAGATTTGTCTAGGAAGTTTTGCAAGCTTTAAGCAAGAGTTTTTGAATTGTGTTGCATACACAGGAATATACTGCTTCGAAATATTATGACTTGGTCCCACAGGAACGGTATAACCAGATTGCAATTGTTGGGAGTTATGTAAATTTTGTCGTTAATTTACAAGTTTAAAAAAATTATTTTTTTTACTTCTCCTATCGAATACTGTATCTGCTTTGTACTATATTCATACAGAAGGATGAAGGTGATCGCAATTCACACTGCACACAGGAACGTGACCCTGACACGGGCATCCACACCACTGGTCTTGGTATCCGAGTGTCAAGTTACTACCTCACCCTTTCTCCTTTTCCACAATGAACTTCTTCTGTAGAGTGCTTGGAAGCTTTCACGCATTTGCTTCTTGCCAACGCTATGCTATCAAATCAAAGTGGATGGATATTCACTTGAGCAGTGCATGCTCTACTCCACGACACTCAGCTCATCGGAGAATCAGTTCCTTTGTTCAATGAGTATAATAAGTCAGACTCCACTGGGGTTGCAAGAGGAGATTCATGGAAGGCACTCAGTATAAAAGTACATGCTTAATACCTGTTGGCTCTTTATATCACTACAGTCTCATCATAGCTGATAGCTTCAACACCGCCCCAGCAGAAAATTGTCTGTCTTAATAGTCATGGAAATCAAATTTCCCATTTAGGGTCTGAATACTACACTATAAAATGGGAAGTCCACTCAGAAGACTGTATTACCAGGACCAGCATTTTGAAACACCAACTCAGCTATCAAAGGCCTCTCACACTGGAGTTTCAGCAAAGAGAAGGAAGATGCCATCACTCCCACAGGTCTTTGAGCTCCTTCCTTGTGGCTTTGAAGCCTAGTACAAAGGCTCAGCAGAGGGCACCAGCATGCACCTTCACGTGAGGCCACCCAGGAAGAGGCACTTTACATATCACGCTTCCTGCTGCATATCTTATCCCTTAAGGCAGCCAAATGTAGTGAGGAAATCTTTTTTTAAAAAAACTGTCCTTTTATTTAAATGCATAATCAGAATAGTTGCCAGGAAAGAGCCAGAAAGAAAGAGAGGAAAAAAAAAAGTTCCAGAGTGCAGTCTTCTATTGATCTAAGCATTGCTTTATGAGCTCTGAAAGTTTTATCCTGGCTGCAAAAAGAGCCTAGAGTCTATTATTTGTGAACTAATAGGCTGTGCAAAGCAGAGACTGCAGAAACACTGAAGCTGAGCAGCTTCCGATTGGTTCCCAAGTTTCAAGGATTTAATGCAACCAGCATACGTGGTACAAAAACAATTTCCAAAGATCTCTTCATATCTTACCATTGACCTTACACCCTTTCTTAACCTGTAGCCCTCCACCCAACTACGACTTACTGTCTGTTCTGACGGATCCCAAACCTGTCTTCCTTTCTCCCCCAACCTCTCTCCAAATCTCAGAGCAGCATTTGCAATTGTTTCGCATGTGGAAGACCTGGAATTAAACAAAGAATGGATTATGGGACCCATCCACCTATTCTGTTTTCCTCTTTGGCTCTCACAATGATTCAAATGCATCAAACTTCTAGTGCTGTAAATATCATTTGTCTTCAAGATGTCCATTGTGATTCCCTGGGTACCATAGACTGACTCATCATTCACTTTCTCATATATAGCTTTCAGGTGAAACGTAGTCCTAAGTCCCTCTTTTCCATTCCTGAGAAAGTTCATCCATGTGGCCCAGAGGCTCCCACTTTTTCTGTGCTGAAATATAAGTGTGATATTCAGAATTTCTGCAACGATGTTGTGTTCAGTTGCCAATAATCATGGGAAGATGGCCAAATAATGACAATTATTTTAGTCTTGGAATCGCTGAGCTTCTGAGTCAATACCAGAGCATCCCTCAAACTGATATTGACTAGTAACAGCTTTGAAAATTTCTTCTGTTGAAGTTAGGCTAACCCTACATTTGTATCCACAACTCCTTAGATGCTTTTATTCACCTTTACTCCTCACTCCAATACAACTTGTCTTTCTGAGTTACTTAAAGGTTTCTTATCAGTTTTCCTTCAGTTTCTTCCTTTCGATCTATGGATTTTCCAAAGACCATCCCTCTTCAATTTCCTAACTGTAATGGTAAAACGCTGTGGTGAAATTCCCTGAGGGGCAGCAGCAGGCAGCGAATGGGAGACTATGACAGGCCATGAAAGGCAGCTGATCCCACCACCCAAATTCTCTGCGGGGTCTCAGGTGGGTGGGAGGCAGCAGGTGAGAGACCAGTCCAGCAAGGTGAGAGACAGAGATGGATAGGCTTGTTTCTTAAAGGGAAAGGACAGACCATTACACTAACTGAATATCATAATATCTCCTCATATTTTAATGAACCCTGTTGGATAATTCCATAGGAAAAATTCCATAGGATATTAACAGAAAACACACAAGAGCCTGCACATACTCATAAAATATAAAATATCCATGCTCATTAGCAATTGAAAAACATGAAACATATTTTGGTTCAGCAGCTACTCAAAATGTTACAGGTGGATGATGGTCATCATTTCTATGGTATAGGAAAATACAATGCTTGCACACAAGAAAGAGTAGATAAACAGGGGTTGGGGTAATAGTACTTCATAAACTGCTGCCCCACGCCACTCCGGCACAGCAGGTCTAGTCACTGAAAACTCCATGTGGGCATCTGTGTTACATCCAAATCCTTCCAAATAGTTGCCAGAAAAGGACAGCGAAGGTCCACTGGATAGCTCAAGAAGGGAAGGAAGAGAATGAGAGAGAGCAGAAGATGTAGCTGGTTACAACTGTGGGAAAGCAACGTGGAGGCCTCTCTTGAGCTTGGTGTCTTGGATTTAGAGTCGAAACGTTAGACCCTCGGTTGTCCTAGTGTTCTTGGTCAAAGGGCTAGCATGGACGTGTGAAGAAAAGTAATTTATATACAGTTATCATGTCAATGTAAAAATATATTCTAAAAAGGGAAATATATGGCACTAAGGTTATGGGTGAATTGCAACAAATAAAACATAGTAGAATAACTCCCACAATCAACAGAGTCAAGTGGGAGCCTAACAGGTAAAGTAAGCCCTGGCCACCTCTTCTCTGTCATCCCCTTTGTCTCCTTGTCTGTTTGAAGAACACCTGGCATGACAAATTGAAATAAAGGGTCAAGGAAGCTGCTTGAGTGGTAACAGAGTCAACAAGTAGAGAGCAAGAACACTGACATCAGTGGTCAACCATTGCCTCAATCCATACACCACACTATGTGCTGTCCTGTTTTTCCTTATAGTCCTAGGTTCTACTGTTCCTAGGGGACCCAATCCATATGCTATGTTCATGTATTGCTTGACAGTTACTGGACCAAAGAGAAACAAAGGCAGCAGGAACTGACTCAAAATGGGTATTTGCAGCTAACAGTTGACCTTCCAGCATTTTCTATGTGCAGTATATGTTATGGAGATGATCTAATTACATTATAGGAAGCAAATGTTTTCATTCTCCCTATCTTACAGTATAGTGCAACTTAGAGAAGTTAAGTGCCCTGGAGATCGACCGACCCGTAGTAACAGGAACTCAGGCAAGAGGCTGCTAGAGCCTAAGAAATAACCACAATGGCATCACCATCCCTGGGGTAGGAAAAATGGCTATGGCTATGGTCTTTACATGCCTTCCTCATAGAGTTCCACACACCCTACCGCCACAATATAGGTTATAAGACAATCACAAGAGCGGAACACGTGTGCACTACACAGCCGTCTCTGAGATGCTTACACGGAACTTGATTCTCTATTCCTCAGCGATCTCAGAAATCAACCAAAGGAAGGTCACTGTCAGCTGCTCCTGGGTGAAGCCAGCCCATTTGAGGATGATGCTAACTGAGGAAGTGACCAATGTTAGAAACTGAACTTGATCTCAGACCTGCAGAAGTCACCCCTGCTGAATGGCCACTGAAGATCCATCGCAGCGAGGAGTCTTCCTGGCAATTCCACACGACCTTCTCTAAAGTTGTCACAGATGTCTTAAGACAATGAGATAAAAAACGAGAAATCAAACTAGAAAGGGAAGGAGGAGGAGAAGGGAGAGGTGCAGCAGCAGAAGAGGAATGAAGGGGGCAGGCAGGAACCAAAAGCGCTTTATTTACTCTGAATGTGGAATATAAAACGAAAACAAAAGCCACCGGGACAGAAGAGCTCCCGGCTCTTGGCGCCTTCTGCCGCTTGTTCCTAGGAAGGCCACAAGCTGCTGCTTTACAGCAGTGTCCCGTGATTCATTTGCATTTTTGGATCCACCACAATTCAGCTGGATAGCCATTGCCTGGAAATGGCTTTCGCAGCTGGGCCACGGATCCCTCGCCCAGGGAGCCTGTAATCGAGCCACTCGACAGCCTTGTTCAGCCATAATTAATATTTCTAGAACTGCTGCTCAGAGCCCCCCCCCTCACCCCGTAACTGTGTCACCCCGGTGGGGAGCCAGTTGGAAGAGGATTTACTGCTGGACAAGGGTGACCCAGCCGTGCAGCCACCAGGCTTAGGTGGGATGACGATTCCCAGGCAGTCACCATTCACCACTTAAAGTGGAGAGGGCGAAGCAGAGAGAAGAGTGGATTCTTACGTTGCTGGTTCTGAGGCCGCCAAGGTTCTCAACATGAGATGACCATTAGCATTGTGGGGCTGGGCTTCTGCTCTCTCCCTGGCCGTGTGTGCACACCCATGCCATGCTGTGCACTAGCCTTTTCCCTTGAAGGTCACAGCTTCCCAAGGTCTAGCCTCGGGCACAAGAGGCATCGGCAGCAAATCTCATTTCATACCTTTGGTGCAAAAAGGGAGAGAGTGGAGACCCGAGATGTTAGCTGGCTGTGACTAAGGATTGGGAGCTTGAGGAGGAGACTCACAATTTCCAATCTGCCTTTTATTCTTGCCCAGTGTTTGTTGCAGAGGGGTGAATGTAGTGACTGAACAATGCGTTGGTACAGGGCTGGGTTGGAACCTTTTCTGTATGACAATGAGGGTTCTGCTTGGTGGGATGGGAAGGGTAACTTATCAAACATCAATTTTCTCAAGTTGAAACACACACACGCGCACACACACACATGCAGAGAGAGCGCACAAAGGAAGGAGGAAGGGAGGGAGCTGTCACAGGATTTCCGGGCACTCTTGTCTTCATGATTACTTCAGTGCTTCTGAGTGAGTAAATTCAGTATAATATGGAAACTATTGAAACGTCAAAACTACAACTACAAAGCAAATACTGGTGAAGTGTCATCTTCCAGAAGCTATTGTGAAGAGTGTCTGGATTATTCTATACAAAATATCTGTTATAGTGCCCAACAAAGTGAACTAGATACCTATTTTAATAATACAGTTTTCGCACTCCCCCGAAATGCTAAGCTTACTATTTTCAGGTGTAAACATATTTTAGAGCTGAGCATCTTGCTGCATACCTGTAGCTCCAGGACTTAGGCTGAGACAGGAAGACTCAGAGCTCTAGGCAAGCCTGGGCTACACGATACCCTGTTGATACTAAGCTCCATTTAGTTTAGGCTCAAATATGATTTTTTAACAACACACCGTTGAATCCACCTAAAACCCCCATGTCCTTTACAACTCATCTCGCTAACCCTTTAAGGATCTCACTGCCTGCCCCTTGCTCTGCTCCATCATCTTACTTTGCCTGTCTGTGCTTTGTCTCTGAAAATCTCCTTTCTTTAGCTAAAACTTACTCGCCTATTAAGTAAGCCTCTGTTTGATTATTGCAGACTTCATAGTCACGAATGCCCCTACACTCTTCTTAGGTTGTGTCTTAAAAATATGGTTTGTCACAGCACTTATGGACCAAAAATAAAGCTTGGCCGACTTGGATGTCACCTGCCTCATCATCATTCCCCTAGGGTGAAGACAGAATTAGTCTTTGGTTACTGGTCCTTAGTTTTTCTTGGTTCTCAATAAATACCTGCAGACAGGGTAGCTCAAATCTAGTGATTAGCAAAAGGATAGTACGCATGCGTTTAGCACAAGGCCTGGCATATTTCAAGGCCTTGGCAAACATTTGTTAAAGGAATAAATAATGAGGGGATTAATCCCAGGGTGTTTAGTGTCTATGAAAGTGAAATATTTTCATTCTGTGATGCCAGCACTGAAATTACAACAAAAAAAAAAAGACTCAAAAACAAGATGAAAGAAATAATACCTTTTTTTAAAACTTGTCATTCATAGTTTAGCAACGTCACCAGGACAAGTTTGATTAATCTCTGGGCTGCCAAACAAAAGCTGAATTCATTTATTTAAAGGAGGGAGTCGAATGACTTTTAACTAGTTGTATAGCTGGAAGGAACTTTCAAGAGAGCTGCTATCCTCTTTCTTAGCCTGCAATTTTAAATAAATCTCTCAGACTCCTTTGTAAGTTGAGACCCCAGGTTAGCCATGACCAGTGAAACTTTAATGAAGGTGGTGTTTGCCACTTTTCAGAAGTGAGATCGGTCCACCTGAGATCCTCCATAATAGCTCATCCTCTTCTACAGCATCCTTGGAAACCATTAGTTGAAAGCCAGGAAGCTAAAAGTGGTAGCTCATCCCTACAATCCCAGCCTCCCTACTTGGGAGGTAGGAAAATTGTTTCAGGCTTAAGGATAGACTCAGTTACATAGTGAGTTCCTAGATAACCCGAGCTGCAAAGTAAGACATGGTCTCAAAAATAAAAAAGCAAAATCATCTTGAGAAAATTCCCTTTTTATTACCAATCCGAATGATTCATAAATGAGCAAGAAATCAGCATGTGATGTATTAGTCTTTTGTTTTTTTTTTTTTTTTTTTTTTTTTTACTCTTTCATCATGATGGAATTTTTATTTCCTTCTAGCTTATAGATTAAGCTTCTAAAAACCACTATATCAATGCCAAATATTTGCAAACACACCTCGAATATAGAGATCAACACAATGAATGACAAATACTTTCGACTCAAGTTGACTAAGCCATGGAGAGGTCCCCAATGCTTAACATATGACAAAACATAACAACGAAGAATTATGAATGAGTGTGTGTGTGTGTGTTCACATAACACATACTTCATGCTACACCATCATAATAAACAAAACCACAATCTCTCTGTCTGTGCAACAAGGCTTGTTTCTCCCTTCTCACTTCCGGTAGGTCATTTCCTGTGGCAGCTGCCTCTGTCTTTCTCTCTGTCCTCCAAGAAACACCTTACTCATTACTACTTGTTAAGTCTCTGAGTCACGTGGTACCATATGACCCCAGATTCTTATAAATCTCCTCTGATTTAGTCTTTTGAACCTCATATTTGGGGGATAGTTTTTTGGTACAGTGTATCTCAATTTGAACTAGAACATTGTCAAACAAAAGTAAACAATTTTATTGTGTCAATTTGAGAGCAAATTGGTGAAAAAAGAGATACAGCTATAGCTAACTGGAGATCCATACTAGGTGGTGGCAAAATATTTGTAAAATTGTTTGCTGCTATAAATTGGAAGATAAATTACCAAGACTGGGACATGGGGGTAGTTGGCAAGCGAAATTCCAATGCTTTGTGGGTTGTTGCTCCTGCCTTTGGTAGGATAATTAGTGAAACAGATGCACTGAGAGTGTGCTGACAATATTATAAAAAAACATGAGACAAAGTGGAGCCCAAGTATTAATAATGGATTTCAAGGACAGGCAAGGTAAGCTGACATTTGAACAGGTCTCAGCCTGGAAGGACAGAAGTCAGGGACCATGTGTTCTTCTTATTCAAGATCATCATCCCGTGAGTTAAGAGAGATGTATTAGGGATAAGAGGAAGAAATAAAACTGACAGAAATGAAACCTAAAAAGAGCTTCAGTATGATTGCTGCTGAATAAAACAAAAACTTGAACAGCCTGTTAAGTTTCCAGAAGAAATTTGCTGCAAAAGGAGCTCCAAGTGGGGCCTGAGAAGGCTGGAGTCTTTGGACAGAGGCCTCATGCAGTCATGGGTTCAAAGAAGGCAAACCACATGCTGCCTTCAAGGAGTACAAATTACCCCATACCCTGATTGGCTGTAGGAGGAATATAGGTCCAGAAAATGTTCTCGTTTGGTGGAGCAGGGACAGTGAAGTAAGGGAAAGGGAGTGTCTTCCAGACATCAAACTCAAGCATAAGCGAGCATCCTCTTTGCCCAGAGTAAGACCCTAGCAACAAAATATCTGCCCAAAGAGACTTCAAAGGTCCCAAGAACTAGTGACTCCCTTTATAGCCTTTAGCTATTTGGTGTTTTATGAGGTTATGGAGGAGGAGCTCAAACTGCCTTCCTTTTTAATTCACATCACTGTTCCATGGGACATGATGGAGGGTGCTGCATATTCTGGACATCTCAAAATTTGAGCTTGCTGTGACTCTACATAATCTGTTAGGCACCTTTCTCAGAGTCAGAGCAAATATAAACTTCATTGTGCAAACAATATTGACCAGGAGATGAATATATGTAGAGGCTGGATGAAATCCTACCAAAAATGCAAAGAGGGGTCGGAAGGAAATAGTTTGTCTTCTACTATGAATATTCCATCCCTAAAAGCATTTCTTAGTAGTTCAAACCTTAGAATAGCCAAATAAAAGAGAACCTCCATTATCTTTGTGATCCATCATGAAACCACTTAATTATTCTGTGGTACCTCATCAAAGAAACCTGAACTAGGAGGGCTCTCATAAATCATCTAATTAATTATTTCGTTTTGTATCCCATTCATTTGTCTGGCGAACATTTATTGGGCACCTTCTTTGTATAAGAGTTAGAGGCAGCTGCTGTTATTTAAGACTTACTCAGACCTGGCCACAGCCATCTACTCACCCAGCAGTCCGTAGCAACAAGATATATCATGGCCATTTCAGCACAAAAAAGAGCAACTATGGACAAATAAATATCCTCCTCCTTCTGAGGGTCCTAGAAAGGATCATGGAGGTCAGTGCCTTCCACATGTCCGAGAAATAGCAAAGGTCAAACCAAAGATATTTGGTAGAAAATAATTGATGCCTATGACATTTAAAGAATAAAATTAATTACCATAGCATTTTCATATTTCTATGCATATTTCCCCTCATTTGTGTCTCTGAAAGCATGGCCTATATGAACTCAGAGACCACAGTGCCAAAGACACAAGCCTACATTTTCCTATGTTCATATCTAGTTAAGACCTAGTTCATATCTAGTTTTACTGGGTATACCAAAATGTAAGGACCATTATTTCTAGACTTGAGATCGCCACAATTATGGAAATACAATGCTAAGTAAGCCACATTCGCTCTCTATAAACACTAGAGCATCCTACCCCTCCCCCAGTCCTCCTTATAGTCTGACTTTTGCTCCTTTTTGGCTAGGATCCCCATGAGGTCCTCCTAAATCATCTTTTTTTTTTACCAGTTATTCCCTTAGATCTCTACTTTTAATTCAAACTCCAAGCTAAATGCCAATTGAAACCATGTTTCCTAATTCTTTTTTACTACCTCTACAGTTTCATACCTGAGCTCTTGTCTCAGAAGAGCCCACCAATTTTTGAGCTTGTTTTGATTAGTTACTACTCCTTCCCCTGCACTGACCATTCTAAGCCTTTCCTGAAGTCACAGTGAGTAAGACGAGCTTATTTCTGTGGTCAATAGTCACATGATCTTCAATTCCCTTTCTTCTATCTCATAATCATCAGCAGGGCACCAATATCTTCAAAACCATGCATCTAGCCTGGCCCTATGATCCCAATCTTTTTTTCCCCTTTGGAAGTTAAATCCAAATCCACTAGAAATACTGCCTGGTTCTCACTCTTTGATGTGTAGTTTTCATTAAGGTTTTGGTTTAATAAAAAAGAAATAAATATTAAAAGCAACATTCTTTGGCCTTCCTCTCCTTCCCAGCCACTGTTGAACTCTTCTTTCTTTCTCAATGAATTTCTTTGAAGTTCTCTGCTTAAGCTTCCTCAGTAACTCACACATGCCTTGCCTTCTAATGCCTATTGGTTTTGCCAAATTCAGCAAACCCATCTTGATTAGCATCTGACCAGACTTCTCAGCCTCTCTGCAAACTATTAGTCAACCTTACTTAAAAAAAAAAAAGGCACTCTTGGACCCTCTTCTTTTTGAACAATGCTTATCCATCTTTCCCTTTTGAGCCTCTAACACAAAATAGCCTGGCAGATGCCCATTTTCAGATGAAGACTGGCCCTCATTCTGCACACTGAAACAGCCCACTACTACCAATTGGCTTTAGCAAGCGTCTGTCTGTCCTCAGACTGGATCCCTTTTTATCAATGCCTGCTTTCTCCTGATCTCCCTTCCTCTTATGAAGTTCATCTGTACCTTCATCATGCCTCTCCTGAATGTTTCCAGAGATTAATAGTTCATTTCAAATCTCTTCACCTCAGATTCTTCCTCTATATGTTCCCACCAAATTTTAAATAAAAACCAAGTATCTCTCAGTTTATGATCCACCAATAATTTATCAAGAGCTACTGGACAAGAGGCTAAATCCTTCAAAACCCTCCCTTGATTTTCCTGCGTAGTCTCTGCTATTGTCTTCTTACTTGACACCGCTTTGCCATCTGCATACTGATGCCCTTCTCTCTGCCTTCCACTTGTAATATCCCTCCCTTCTCCAATTTGTCCCCTGCCATCTCTCAGCTTTCTGCCTTTGCTCTATACAGTAATAGGCAAGAGACTCATGTGACGGGTCTTCCAGGCCTTTGCTTAGGTATACCTTCCACTACAAAATCCCACAGATCTCACCACTTCCTTAGACTCTACTTCAAGAAAACGTGGTCCCCTGTCTTCTGGCACAACAATACATTATAAACTCTAATATACAATATTTGTGGCATTATAAAAGCTGTCTTGTTTTTCTATATAACACTGACACCCAGTGTGATGTCTGCTCACTAAGCGTCAGGAGAACTTGCTTGTAAAATCCTTAAATTTCACTGGCAATAAAAGGTGACATAAATACAGCAAACTATGTGATCCTCTCAGGAAGGCTCTCCTCTGACAGTTTTGTTTGGAGGGTTTTCCATGAAACAGCATCCTTCATCATCCATAACATCCCATCACAATCAGACTCAGCTTTATTTCAAGTGTTCCATAAACAAATATGTGTAGTGGCTACTCTGCTAGGAAAAATGGCTTCACAATCAGTGATTATTATTATTATTATTATTATTATTATTATTATTATTATAGCTACAGCTATAATGTAGGCAAATACAGAAGAAATAACTAATGCAGATGGAGGCAAAAATAGATGCACCAGTATTCTTACTGCTTATGCTATTTATGTTAGAAGCAATCTCCCTTATAGCAACTTGTCCTTCTGGTGAAACTGGAAGGTTTCTACACACTAGTTAAACCAGAGCAAGATAAAAAGAGAGGGCCAGAATGTTTATCTGTATGAGGTTTGTCATGTCCCTGAACTACACCAATAAGAAAAGGAGGAAAAGAAACACAGATAACCACTGTTGCCTTCATGTCTCTGGTGCCTGTTGAGTCCAGGCCAGGAAGGATGTTCAGGACAAGGAGAGACACACACAGTGTTTATGATCCAGTGGCGTACTGGCATACTCTAGGTGTTTGACTGCATGGATGCCATCCAAGACTCACTTCCCTTTATGTGAAAGGCATAGGCACAGAAAAGCCTGGAAGTAAAATTTAAGCCACTTAACAAATGTTTTGTTCCCACAAATCTTGTTTTCCTTGTAGGGAGGAAACAAGGGCTTTAGCTCTAACCACAAATCGCAACCCAAGGTGAGGAAAATGTCCAGGAAGAAAAGTAGAAGATCAGAAATAGGTTGGAACAAAGAGGGGCCGGGAGGGTGGGTGGAGATTAATCTTATTAGGATCGTATATCATGAGGGTGTCAGGTGTGAAAGCAAACGAATGGCCTGTGTTTATCTGTGCTAAACCGTGCGGCTCACCCAAACATCCACTCTGCAGAGCGTTTTTTTCCCAAGTAATAAATTGGCCGAGTCTCGGGGCATTGATAATAAAGTACGTTTACCGCAGTTAAGAGATCTCGCGCCGGGTTTTAGATGCAGCCCTCCTCGCCCACTCTCTTTTTTTCTCTCCTTCTCCCACTCCCTCTCCTTTTTATCACTGCTGATTCGAAAAGCCCTTTGGAAAGATGAAGTAGGTAGAAATCAAAATAAATGGATTCTATTAAAACCGGCAATGCATCAACCGCTTGATAAAGTGATTAATAAACAGCTTCGGATGGTGATTGATTAAACTCCTTAATCAAAGTGCTAAACTGACTTAATATGGAGAGTTTCAACATGTTCAAAGTGTACATTTTCCCTGCCTATGGCTCCCAGTTGTTTATGTAACTTTTCTGAAGTGTATCCCTTAGGTCTAACCTTCAGAGGGCTGGGGCTCTGGAATCCGTGAGATTATGAAGTAGCCGACACTGTGTTCGCTGCTGAATGCTCATGACTTATAGGCGCTTTCCGTCAGGCAACAAGTCATTTTTCAGAATTCTGAGCCCCTTCAACACGAGTGCCTTTGCTTTCGTGACTTCACAGCTCTTCGGGCCTCGGTATAAAAAAGAAGCAAGAAGACGGAACTTTAGAAAAAGCTCCTCTCACTCACGTTCGTTCTCCTGCATGCAGCGGCTGCTTTATCTCAGGAGGTCAAGACTTCTAGAGCGAGGAAAAAGGCTCAATTTCACCATCAAGGTGGATTCATATTCATTATGAATGGGACTATTTCATCTGGTACATTGAGGTTTCAGTATCAACCATGATTTTTTAGACAATTAATTACCCATTTATCAAGTGACTAAGCCATATGACTGCTAAAAACTTGTGACCATTTGTCCAACTCACATTTCCCAGAGGCCAAAATCAATTTTTTTTTTCTGAATCAGGGATAGGGAGGAGGAGAGGGTAAAGTATGGTGTGGTGAGCCTGTGAGCTAACGGGAACCTCTGTGGCCCACATTGTGATGAATGAAATTCAGAAAATTGTTCTAATTCTGTACCAAGTTTGAGTGTAGAGCACAGTGCTAGGAGTCACAGTGCTTGCAGAAAGGGAAAGCAACATCCAAGTCGATGGTTCTTTTCAGACAGCGAGGTACATCACACAGGGCATGGAAGGCCTTTGGTCGGACGAATTAGTAAAGAAATGTTTGTCCCTGGAGTTTCCCAAGTCCACGCTGAGAACTGAATGTGCTACCAAGAGCCCACTGCAGTTAATTTGGTGCTGAAGGCAGGAGAATTCAAACCTAGAATGGTTGTGGTGGCACAAACCTAGAATGCAGGCTCTGGGGAAGTAGAAGCAGGAAGATTGGGAGATCAAGACCAATATGATGTGTGTACAATGTGAGGCTAGCTGATGTTACAAGGCTGTATCTAAAACATAAAACAGTATAGAATAAAACAGAATTTGGGATTTAAAAATGGTTAGTCAGATGCGGTAGGGCACTCAAGAGGGAGCCTCCATGACACAATAACAGTTTTTCCACAACATTCTGTATGCTCAGAGGAAAGTAGAACATGAAGTTATCAGTGTGTACGTTGCTGGAATTATCTCGGAAAGATTCCTCAAGGACTATTTGATGAGAAATGGGAAATGACCAAGAATTTCAGAAGAAAAGCTGGAGGTCACCGAAACAAATGCCAAAGCAGAGCTCGAAAGTCAGACTCCTTGTGCTCAGCTCCTAGCTCTGCCAGCTGGAGACCACATGGATTCTACGGGGAACTTAAACTCTGTATGCGCAGGCTCCTTAATGCTTAGCTACAGGAAGTAAGGGTGGCTGGGATTGTTGCAACAGTGACTGCAATCAGATAAAGCCCTTAAGTGGATGCCAAATGCAAGTGTTCCCTGATGTTAGCAAGGATTCTTAAGCAGAGTTTCAAAAAAAAAAAAATCTTCTCGAGTGGCAAAAATACGCTTTGGGCAGCAAACTAGAATGGGATTTTAAATGTATGTAGAGATAAAATACAGGAAGTAGGAAAATCTGTTCCGAGATAAACTTAGAAACGGCTAAGGAAAGCAAAAAGGGCTTTTCTTATGATGTGTTAGAATATAAAATTGGTCTTCTTTGTGAGTCTAGAATTGGACAGAAATTCAGACCACAAATAGGTTAATATGTCCTGGCACACCATATGGACAGGTTTTATAAGAATCTAGAGTAAAGGAGAGGCCATGGGAACAAATTAAATACTCAGAGGAAGCCTGATTGGTTGTGGCTTCTGTCCATCTTATTTAGACACAGTTTTGAACAATTGACCACTTGGTAACTGTCTGAGGTGTGTTACAAGAGCTGGTTTCAGTATATTTACCATGTACAGAGAAACCTCTAGAACATCTAAAATATGTATAGAGACTGCTTCAGGAAGAATTATTTAATTTACCAGATAACACTGAGAGCCAGCAAGATGGAAATGGATGTGTGAAAAGTTAGGAAGGAGAGAGAAAGGAGGAGGAAAGGAGGAGAGAGGGTGATCCTTATTTCCTACTTTTTCTGATGCATAGAGTTCTGGAGATGGTGCCCCGAGACTCCTCTAGTCCGTTGGAATTTAATGAGAGACACCGAGCAGAAACATGCCTTGCCTTAGTGGACAGGCTATGTGATGGCCACACAGCTATTCAGGGATAGCATTTCAAGGCCGAAGAGGATAAGAATGGAGGCATGAGGTGAAATCTCTGGAGAAAGCTATACTAAGATGCAGAACCAGAATGTAGAAGGGACTCACTGGCAGATGGGAAAGAGTGCAGTGGGGGGAGATTTGAAACGAGTGATAAAAGTGTCAAATGCCAAGGTGAGCTCTTAAAGGAGTAGCTTTCCATCTCCCATTCATCCAGAAATGAACTAGATTCTGTAGACAGACGAACTAGATGTGATTAGGTAATTTGACTCCCCAAGGTATCACTGCATTGAGGCTTCACGTCTACCACTACAGTGCTAGATTATGGCAATCTGAGCATCCTTTCCTTTGATAAGTTGTACTTTTGACACAGTCTATAACCATGCACTTTCACTAGAAGCGGCATTAGCAGCCATACTTCCAAGGAATGAGTCACTTAATTGAAAGCGTTCATTGAGTTTTCATCAAGACCCTGCTATGATAAACTCTCCCATAGGCAGTAGAAAGTGTGAACACAGAGCTAAAGGGGAAGAGGGTCTCTCCCCTACTGTGCTCACTGTGTAGCAGAGTCATCTTGTGTATTACCTAGGAAAGGGCATGGTTACCCAGTGATTGCAACTCTGATGGAATCTGAGCAGAGGCAAGGCAGGGTGGTGAATGAGCGCAGAACGAGGGTCCAAATCGCTCTGAAATGGCAGAGAAGAGATATATGCACTGAGGTGTGATAGATGCATTGGAGAAGCAGGGGAAAAGGGACTTGAGACAAGCATTAAGATTTCTCCTTTCAAAGCAAAAAGAAAACACTAGAGATATGTATAGCTCAATTAGTAGAATGTGTGCCTAACATGCTTGAAAACCTAGATTCACTGCCCAACACTGTACAAAGTAGAGTGAGCATGCATGGTTATAAACCTGACTCTTAGGAAACAGAGGATGGAGGATAAAGAAGTTCAAGGTCATCCTTCGTTATGTGGTGGTATGCTTGAGGTCAACCTTGGCTGGCTGCAAGAGGCACTGTTGCAGAAAAAAAAACAAACAAAAAAAAAACCCAAGAATAAAGTAAACAACAGAACAAAACAAAAACTTGAGCTGAACCTGAGACCTAGTGTGTGCTTAGACCTTGAAACCACACCCGCCTTCTGAACCAATGGAGAAGGGCCTGTGGATGAGCAGTGTTGGGACCATTTGGAGTCCTGGCCTCCAGCTGCTCTTCCCTGTTAGAGATCTGTACTTTCCTTCTGATTTGAGTTACTGAAAGCTGTGTCAAAGTTGTTTACCAGCTCTGCTTCACGAGCACGTGTTGGCTTGGCCTTGAGGATCAGAGGATAAGATTTTCACCTGTTGGCCCACTTGACTGTTGAGTATATAAGCCTCCATGTTTCTATTGAATAAAGGGCTTCTTACCAGTGACTTAAGGGTCTGTGTGTCTTTGTGTGCTTCAATCTCCAGCCCCTTGCCCAAAGCTCGCGAACTGTATGGTAGCACATAGAACACAGACAGACATTGTGCGCTGCAGAGCAGAACATGAGACCAAGTTTATGAGCAGCAAGACTCATTTTTGGAATGCTAATGCCTGCATAATTTGCATCTACACTGAACTCAGGAGCTTTACCAAAGTTTTTAAAAGTGCAAATTGCTGGACATTCCAATTCTTCAGAGGATAGAAGTCTCACTGATAGGTCCTGGCCCCACAGAAGAGATATTCAATAGCTCAATCAAAGTCAAGGAGCGAGGAGCAGAGGGACCGATGGCTTACAGGAAGAACTTACAGCTAGCCTCCAACTGTCTTAACAGTGTCAATAAAACTTTAAAATCAATAGACTGATGGTGTGTCAACTAGAGCACATCCCAGAATAGGCTGACACTGTCACGCAGACCTAAGAATAAGCCTGCAATAGAATCTCTGACTCTCCCCTCGTCACAGTCCCCAGGTGCCAGAATAGTGCAAAAGCTTTGGAAATACATTCAGTTGCTTTTTAGAGAAAGGAACACAAGTTGCGTTCACATAGATTTTACTTAACTGAAGATGATAGATGGTTATAGTGACTATTTTGAAAACACAAAAAAAGACCTAAAAATACGAGAAATTATTCAGAGATGATAACAAGGAACAATTATTTTCTGTACACAGGTTTTGGAATCATTGAGACAATTCACATATATTTTGATACATTACATTTTGCCCATTGTGACTGAAAGCTCTCAGTAAACATTTTGAATGGTGATATGAGTCCACATCTATGATAGCTCATTAAATATTTCCACTCACTGCTTTTTCAAGGATTTGAGACATATGTAAAAAGAGAGACTATGTACATTAAGTCATCATGAAGTCTGAGTGTGAACAGCATAATTCTGATTTTCAATGACAAAATAAGATAAAAACTTAAGTCAGGGTTGAAGTGATAGGCGTAAGCCCCATCTAACCAGTATAATATCACTAAATTATTGAGGTTAAACTTAACCACAAATATTTTTATGTTCCTCTCTTAATACTATATGAATATCATCTCAAAAATTATTTGACACATACCTATGCACATCTTTATAAAATACACTATCATTCTGTCAGTTTTAACATTAGTAAACCATTAAACATACAATCAACATTCTGCTGTACGCAACAAACTATTTGAAAGAACCAACCCAGGTAATAATCTCCTACAGTATACCTAATGGAAAAAGAAATTTTATATGGCGTTAAAATAGCAAAATTTATTCTAAAAAATTCTTATCAAATGGTTTTGATAATTTTCCAAAACTGGTAACACTTGCCTGTAGGTCCCAGCACTCTGGAAATGGAGCTGCAAGGATCATAGGTTCTTCAAGGGAGTTTGGGCTTCTTACCTAATCCAGGCCAGCCTGTATTAGGTAGTGATACTCTACCCGATATACATATTTGATAACACAATCTAAATAAATTTAGTTCATTATCTTTAAATCAATAACCTTTATGTTATGTTTATTAAAAATGGATTTATAAATGTTCTCCTGTGAGTTTGAGCATATCTACCAATAAGTCTTCATTGAGAGAAGCTTCAAGAATTTTCTTCATGTCTGGGAGCAACTCCACCATTATTTCCTCTGCTTGGAGCATCTTAGTTATCAGTGTTTCCATCCAGGGTATACCATGGGTAAGGCATGGGCACTTCCATCTCTGATACCCCATGTATGGAGTATCCATGCTTCCCTTTGTGTGTAGCCTCATGGGTGGAGCATGTGTGTTTGACAGAGGTTTCTGTCCCACCTGGTCCTGCAGTTGTTCAGTCCCAAAGAAACACACAGAGGCCTACATTAATTATAAACTGCTTGACCTATTAGCTCAGGTTTCTAATTAATTCTTACATCTTACATTAGCCCATAATTCTTGTCTGTGTTGGCCACGTGGCTGGGTATGTTTCATCAGTGAGGCAGTCTCATCTTGCATCCTCTGCGTCTGGGTGACAGTCACAGACTGAGCCATTTCTCTTCCCAGAATTCTGCTATTCTGGTTTCCCCGCCTATATGTCCTGCCTGGCTACTGGCCAAGCAGTATTTTATTAAACCAATACAAGTGATCAATCTTTACAGGGTACAGACCATTGTCCCACTGCACATGGAAGTGACTCATGAACAACTATCACAACACAACAGTGGTTGAAAATTTCTAGCTGCCAAGAACAATGTCTGTTTAATTGAAATTTAAAATGCTGAAAATGCAGAACATCCAAGCGAACCCTTAGAAATCACTCTGCTGCCCAGTGTTCGGAGGTAAGGTATAGTGCTGAAAATAAGAGCCATTCAGGAATTATTTAGCCTAAAGAAAGTGCAGAAAGAGGTTTCTGTTTTCTCATCTGGGGTTGTCAGAAGGGGAATTACCTTGACTGGAAGTAAATCACATTGTTTCCTTCACAGGTGGCTCAATTTAGCTGTTTAATCTCAGAGAAATGACAGATTCTGACTCAGAGGGAAAACTCTTGCTTCATTAGGTTTGGAAGAGAGTGAAAGATATTGTGTATCTGTGTCTGTGCCTCCGTCTGATAATCAGGTGGGTAGACTGTAATTTTAGAGTAATTTGAAGCCTAGAAAATAGGAAGTCTCCCAAATAGGTGTGTCTTGGAGTGGCGTGGGGATGGCAGTGGACTAAGGTATTTCTTTTGAAATAATATTTTGGTTTTACTGTCAGGTTTAATAACTTGCCCAAAATATATGTGTGTGCATTTTCTCAGATAGTTTTTGCAAAGAAAAACGCCATACAATTTTCATGACTGGCCACATAACCTGATCCATTTGGTCAAGAGGGGAAACTAGCTGAGGTAGGAGAAAATAGCTTAGAAAACCACACGTGTTTTATACTAGGGATGCCGAAAGTAATGCAGATATATGTCTTTATTTGGCTGAACTCTATTACAGTTCCATAAACTGTAAATGGAAGTGGGACACACACACAAAGCAAAAGGTAATGTAAGAACTCAAGTATGTGGGATTTAATACAGAAGTAATCGCAGGGCTTAATAGAGAACAGAGAATCCACGGCCATGAGTAGAAAATATAATGGCATATTTAGAAAACATCTATAATCCCAGAAATTATTATCACGCCTGTAATGATACATTTTGTTTGCAGTAATGTAGTTTGACCTAGTAAAATATCAAAAATAAAAAGTGGTTTTAATTGGTGCCTCTAATTCTGCCACGGGTAGGAGACTCTAATGGGGTAAATTCGGCCCACATATTAAAGAAACTGGAAGCCTCTGGAAGTCACGTCCTCACGAAACAATTTTTAAAATAAATGGTAAAACTGAATAAAAGCTTACAAGGCTCTCCATTGTTCTACGTTTAAGGAATGTGTGGTACTGAGAGGATCCGCATTCTGGGAGCTAGGATTGGAAGCCCCGAATGTGTGTGAACACATAAACATGTGTATTCCATTTCCGCCACACATGTGAATAATGGCTACACTTAGAGGGAGTACCTGGGGGAGGGGGTTTTTGGAGGGAGGCAAAAGAAGGGGAAAAGTGGTTTCACTGCTTAAAAATGATTTTTAAAAACTAACTACATCTAACCACTGATCCACTCCTTTAGCAGGGGTCAATGCTTACAGACCTCAGTCTGTGCATCCTTCCCAAGGCTCCGCAGCCTGTGGAAATGGTCCCCCTTTGTACTAGGCTTGCTGGTTTTCTACTGACAACTTGCCATGGGGTTTGGAATAAGTTAGGATGTTCTAAATGGTTCTCTGTCAACCTAGATAGAGAGGGGAAAAAAATAAAATGAGACAGTAAGACACCTGCTGAAGAGGGATGCTAACTAAAGGAAGCATCCCTGTGCCTGCCTTCTGCAAGCCTTATGAGGAAGCTGCATGTCTGGATTATGTTAGGCACTGGGAGATACAGCAGAGACCCAAACATAACTAAGGAGGAGAATGAACTTGCATAGACCTTGGGCCTATAGAGGAAGACAGGAACCCAGGGCGTAAGGAAACTAGTGATCTATTGGAAGAGAGGCGAGGAGATGCACTGCTCAGTGTATAGTCTTCCAGTCCAGCGAAGAGGGGGCAGATATTTAAGGACAATGGTGACAGAAAGGTATGCTGCCATGTTGTGTGTGTGGCAATGTGTGAGTGTCGTAATAGTATGTAGCTGGCTACTTTACAAGTGTTCACATGTTACAAAGAAGAATTTCAGACTGAAGATAGTGGTTAGTCAGTAAAGTACTTGCTGTGAAAGCTCTAGGACCCGTGTTTAGTCCCCGGAGTTCACATAAATTCAGGTATAGTGCTACAGGCCTACAGTCCCAGGAGCACTAGGGGTGCAGAAACAGAGTCTCTTGGGGATTCTGGCTAGACAAGCTATAACCTAGGAGAGTTGCAAGTTCATTGAGAGACTCTCTTTGAGTAAGTGAGGTGGAGAGCAATTGAGGAAGACTCCTATTATTGACATTTGACCTCCATGAATGAGCATGTGCACACGTGCACACTCACACAAATTTGCAGGACCACATATACATATTCATGCCTATCCATGTACACATGCACACCTATACAAGCTTAACACACACACTAGTACATATTCACACACAAACAGAAACACAGAATGTGCACTTACATGCACACACAAAATGTGGACACATGAACAAATGCACACATTCACATACATATTTGCAAACATGCACACATATACACATAACTGCAAATGCACACATGCAAATGCACATACAAATGCATGTATATGCACACACACGTGTACATGAACACATGCACATGAAGAGACAGGCACAAAAACATACACCTCACATGCACACCTATACACACATACATGTGCACACACATACACAAATATAGACAGAGATATGCGTACACAAAAGCACACTCACAAGCATGTGCACAAACCCATACACAGACACATACAGGAAAAACCACACATACACATGCATATGTATACACACACAACTGCAAAAACGTAAGAATTACAATCTTTTGTGAGTTGCTGGTTAACAAAAGTCAGTTTCTTCTTCTTCTTCTTCTTATTATTATTATTATTATTAATCTTCTTCTTCCTCTTCCTCTTCTTTTTTTTCAAAAGTCATTAAAATCATTTTTTGCTAAAAGACACCTCCATCATTTGACAAGATGAAAATCAGGAAAGACCACAGCCTCTCCTATACATAGACGACAGTGGAATGAGAAGGATTTGGCCTGTTGCAGAGTGACTATGTGACTTACCTACTTGTGGTAAAGTTTGAAAGTGGACATTGAGGATTTGGTTCGAAGAAACCACAAAAGTTATCCACCAAGATTAATGGCTGCAGAAAAGCCATTATAAATGAACGTGGTAGGAACAGCAGAGAAGAGAGATAGACATTCTCAAATGCAATCTATGATATTCACAAACATCAGAAAATGTTTGTACTTGAGAGGGGCTAACAATGGTGTTGTGTGGACTTGGGAGGTGGGGACATCTTTCTTTCTGCTAGCACCTGCTTGTTCTTCTTATTCCATTTATGGGAATGATGGGACATTTCTCACCTACTTTTTAAATTTTGCTAATCTACATAGCAAGTGGTAGAGCAGTGCACTCTAAAGGATGGTAGAAATCTATACCAGATGAAATTTTAACAGCACTTTTAACTTTTGAAATCTAAATATAGCACTCTGAACAAACATAAAATGTAGTGTGAGGGTTGAGAAAAACAACAGAACCTGGCTTCAACATCCCTCCCATGTCATACATTTCTTTCTTTTTCAGATTCTTTTGTGTTTTTTATTTATTTAACTGCATGACTATAACTTCTATTTTTAAAAAGAGGAAATAAATTATTTATTTTATTTTTTATTGAAAAAAAATATATATATTATGATTATGATTTCCCCTCCTTCATCTTCTCTGAGAAACTCTCCATTTTCTCTCCTACCCAAATCCACTCCTTTTCTTCTCCTTTTCATTAGTATATAAACAGGCATCTAAAATAATAATAATATAATACAATTAGATAATATAAAGACAAATAAGCCATAATAAGGCAAGACAAGCATAACAAATACAATAAAAGGGTCCAAAGAAAAAGTTCAAGCAACACATGCAGACACAGAGATACATGCATTCATACACACAGAAACCCTATAAAAACACAAAATAGGAAAGCATAATCTATATGCAAATGACTTGTAAGGAGGAAAAGAACAAAAACCAAAGCCCTGACAAAGCATTACAAGACAAAGAACCTCAAAATGTGCCATTGAGTTCATTTTGCGTTGGCCATCGGAGACTCTGTTAGGGAAAACTAATTTTCGTTTCTGTTTATCAACCTCTGAGTTAGGAATGTGGGCTTGTGTCCCTTTCCCCTCGCAGCGTTACAGCTCCATCAGACCCAGACCTGTGCAGACCCTTCGCTCGCTGCTGCAGTCTCTGTAAGTGCGTATATGCATCAGTACTGCTGTATTTAGAAGACCTTGTTCCTTGTTCTCCATCCTGTCTGGCTCTAAAACTCTTTCCACATCCTCTTCTACAAAATTCCCTGAGTCTTGAGGGGACAGAATCGAAGGAAACATCCTATTTATAATGGAGTGTTCCAAGGTCTGTAACTCTCCGCCCATTGTCCAGTTGCGTGTGTCTGTATCAGTTTCTTTCTACTGCATGAGGATGCTTCTCTGATGATAATTGAGCAAGACACTGACCTATGGGTATAAGTGTTGTCAGGGGTCTTCTTCCTACATTCCTTTAATAGAAGACTAATATTTGGTTTCCCCCTAGGCCGCTGGCCTACCTCTTCTCAGGTTCTTGGCCACCTGAGCAGTGCAGAGTATGGGTTCCATCTCAAGGAGCGACCTTAGTTCCCATCAGATATTGGTAAGTTACTCCTGTAAGCTTTGTGCCACCATTACACTAGTGCATCTTGCAGGCAGTTCACCATTCTACGCCAAAGAGTTTGTAGGCTGGTGAGTGTTTACATTCTCCCTTGATAGCATGCAGAGTGGCTTCCTGTACCATGAACACTAGTCAACCTGTCAGTAGGGGTGAACACTTTATGTAGGCATCAGTTTGTCTTCTCCACGTTCAACGAGTTTTGTAGGTGTCATCTTCAACAATGGGGTATTACCATCAGATTGTTGGTAGCAATCAATAGACTTGGTTATAGTTTGAGTTATTTGGGGGTTTTCATGGAACCACTTTGGCCAACAACTCAATTAGATGTAATACATTCCCAAACCTGGAGGCTTTATTTACTGATGAGACATGTCTAATAGAGACTCCGACTCCCCTGTTGATTGGCAATTCCATTTAGATAACCTTTATAAATGTATATATTTCAAGAAGCTTCTACTGTATAGGTTTCTATATTACCCCTCAAAGGACCCTTGGTTTTACCTCTCCCTCCTCATAGTCACTCCTTCACCACTTTTTCCCTTCACCTACCCATTTAATTTTCCTGTTCTAGTAACCACCCTCATCTATCCATACCCTGGTATTCTATTTCCCAGTCCTAGAGTGATCCAATCCTTCACCTTAGTCACTTATTGTATACTACCTCTATGGTTATATGAATTGTAGCTTAATTATGAAGAATGTAACAGCTAGCATTCACATATAAATGAATATAAACCATATTCATTTGTTGCGGTCTGAGCTACCTAACTCACAATGGATTTTTTTCTAGATCCAGTTATTTTCCTGTGAATTTCATTTCACTTTAATAGCTGAGTAATAGTCCATTTTGTAAAGGCACAAAATTTTCTTTATCCATTGTTGTTTTTAAGAATTCCACATATGAGTACTATTTACATTATTTATCCCTTCTTCCTCCAACTCCTCCTGTGCTCCTCCCACTTCCTCTCAAATTCATGATCTATTGTTCTTTAATCATTTTCTATAACTATGTATATGTGTGCATATATATGGCCTACATATCCTGTATATATATATGTATATATATATATATATATACATATATATATATATAGTTTTGATGATAATGGCCCTCTTAGGCTCATATATGTGAATATTTGGTTTCATTGGTGAAACTGTTTGGGAGGATTGGGGGGTGTGGCCTTGTTGGAGGAGGCATGTCACTGGGGATAGACTTTAAGGTTTCAAAAGCCCAAACCATACCTAGTTTACTCTCTCTGCCTTGTGCTTGTAGATCATGATGCAAGCTCCCAGCTACTGCTCCAGTTACCATGACTACCTGCCAGCTGCCATTCTCACCACCATTTTGGTCATGGACCCTAACCTTCTAACACCATGTGCACCAAATTAAAAATTTCTTTTATACATTGTTTTGGTCATAATGTTTGGTTATAGTATTTTGTCGGGGCAATATCAAAGCAACTAATATATTTATACATATGAAAACATCCCGCTGAGTACATTTAATGTTACTTATTTTTAGGGTTTTAGTGCTGACCACTTGGTATTAGATAAGCTAACAGTTTCTTGTTGCCAAAATTTCTTATAACTGAGTGGACACCTTAAAAAATGTTAAGCTAAAAGTAATACCAAACACTATGTGAAGCCAAATGTTAATATTCTGTGTGCAAACGAGTGAAGAACAAAGGGCAGTCTCAGGACTCAGTCCTCTCTTTCTACCATCTTAGCTCCAGAATGTGAACCTCGGTCATCAGGCTTGGTGGCAAGCACCTCTACAGAATGAACCAACAAGGCAAGACAGTGGAGGCACACACCTTTTGGGAGTGGGGGGTACAGTGAACTTTATTAATGGCACTCAAAAGAGTAGGGCTCCCTAAACCTTGTTATTTTCAGGGTGCTTGGATAGACACTGTGAGGGAGATGCTCAGTGTCAGGGGTTGAGTTAGGACAGGGACTGCCTCTCTTTTGCCGTGTCCTTGCTGGGAAGGGTGGTCCAGGGCAGTCTTCTTACTCCTTGGAGGCCATGTAGGCCATGAGGTCCACCATCTGTTGCTGTAGTCATATTCATTGTCATACCAGGAATGATCTTTACAAAGCTGCCATTGAGAGCAAAGCCAGCCCCAGCATCAAAAGTGGAAGAGTGGGAGTCACTGTTAAAGTCACAGGAGACAACCTGGTTCTCAGTAGGTGCCCTTTAGTGAGCCCTCAGATGCCTGCTTCACCACTACCTTGATGTCTTCATACTTGGCAGCTTTCTCCAGGTGGCATGTCAGATCTATGACAGACACATTGCGGGTGAGAACGTGGGAGGCCATGCCTGTGAGCTTCCTGTTCAGCTCTGGGATGGCCTTGCTCACAGCCTTGACAGCACCAGTGGATTCAGGGATGATGTTCTGGGCGGCCCCATGGTCATCATGTCTAAGTTTCCCAGAAGAACCATCCACAGTCTTCTAGGTGACAGTGATGGCGTGGAGTCCTTCCACAATGACAAAGTTTAGTACATTAGTGACAAAAACCACACTGTAGAAATCGTGTCTATTTGCTCATTACTGAGAAGGGACGCCCATAGACGCTTTGATTTCATCTGAACTTGGCTGGCCTGGGAGTTATTTGTTCCCAAAAGGATTGTGGGTTTTGTGAAGTTGGATTTTTAAGATGCCCACCTGGCTGCCAGTGAATCCACAAATTAAATGGGGCTATAATAAGGGATGAGATGATTTATCTAATTGTCAAGAAGAAATTGGGTTTTCACAACACAAGTGGGGGGGGGATCAGAATGTTAGCCTGAAATCAAGAAATTCTCTGATAAATATTATAATTCCAAGTCCAATAGTAAATGTTAATTTGAAAGCAGTGGTTTTCCACTTTCCAAACGTTTTGACCCTTTAATAAATCTCCTCATGTTGTAATGACCCCCAACCATAACAGTATTTTATTGTTACCTCATAATTTTTCTATAGTTATGAGTCTTAAAGTAAATATCTGATATGTGGAATATCTGATATGTGACCCCCCAAAGGGATTATGATCCACAGTTTGGGAATCACTGGTTTGAATCCCCAGCAACCAGGTCAAGCAATGTCACCTCTAAAATTTCAGTGTTGTATGAGAAAAGTGTGCATGAAATGTGATCACTCAGAGTTGGAGGACAAAGAAGCCTGGAAGGTTGCTTTTGATTGGTTTTGATTGGTTGGTGTGTGTGCACACTTGCGCATGCAATTTTGTATGTATATTATACGTTTATGTAGGGCAACTGCAATTACCATCCTTTCACTATTTTAAATGAGTTTTTGTTTCCAAGCTTATATTTATGTTACACATTATTCTGTTGAGAACTTCAGACTGTGCTGAGACAAACAGCCACCAGTTTTGCGCATGGCAATAGATACAGATCTGTTTGTCTTTTTCTACATGTCAACATTTAGTGATACCCGCACCATTTGTTGAATATTCATAATTGTCATCATACAACCTTCACCCAATAAATGATGGCACCAGATGCAGAGATCCACAGCTAAGTTCTGGGCTGAGCTCCTGGAGTTCATTGGAAGAGAAGGAGGAGGGAGTTATATGAGCAAAGTGATCATGTTCATGGTGGGGAAACCCACAGAGACATCTGACCTGAGCTAGTGGGAACTCCCAGACTCTGGACTGACAGCTGGGGAACCTGTATAGGACCGAACTAGGCCCTCTGAATGTGGGTGACAGGTCTGTGGCTTGGACAGTCTATGGGGCCACTGGCAGTGGAACTAGGATTTATCCCTAGTACATGAACTGGCTTTGTGGAGAATATTCCCTGTGGTGGGATGTCTTGCTCAGCTTTGATACTGGGGGAGGGCCTTGGTCCTGCCTCAGCTTGATATGTCAGACTTTGTTGACTTCCTTTACCCTTTCTGAGGAGTTGATTGGGAGTTGGATAGCGGAAAAGTGGGGGGGGACAGGGGGAAGGGGAATTGTGTTTGATGTGTAAAATGAAAAAAAAACTTTGAATTAAAAAACAAGAAAAATTTCAGAACATATCACTGTCATTCTGTTGTTTTATTTAATTGAAACCATGCTTGTTAACATGAAGCAAGATTCTTTTTAAATTGCTTCAGCACTTTAAGCTATTGCTTCAATTTCTATGATAATAAATATATCATTAAAAAACAATTCAATGGGATTCCCTATGACATCTAAGACTAGAGGGAACATGGAGAACAGAAGTTGAAAACTGCCTTGAGTTTTCTGTGAACGTATACTCATTTAAGTTCGACAACATTTCTATTCACTAATCAAGAGGATTCATTCATCACTAATCTCTTGTCATATTTAAAAAGTGATATACAATTTGCAGATTAAATGGCATTGACTCCCAAGGAGTGTATTTGTTCCCAAGTGCTCTCACATTTATATATAAGTGGTTTACTCCCAAGTAAATCTTTACAGTGGCTTTAATTGTATTCCTGCAACTTTCCCATCTCCATCCACATCTACTTCTCTGGCACATAAATGAAAGGTTAGGGCCCAGAAGCACTACCTTTAGAGTTTGGGACTTGTTTTTGCTGAGTTATTTAATAATCAAACCAAACGCATTATAGACGGGCAACCTACTGCTTGACCATGAGACAGAAACAAAAGGAAATGTCCTTGTCAGTATGGTAAAGTCACTTTACATCCACCAACTCAGGCAGGTGCTTTATCCTAACTCAGAGATTCAGCTGATGCTTGCCATCCAACCAAACTGTGACATCACCTCTACAATAGCTGTTTGAAGGACTGTTAGTTAAAACAATCCGTGCACCTGTGTATGTTCAAGGCTAACGAGAAGAGCCGTCTGCAGAACCAGGATTTGTTCACAATCCTCTATTACACAAAACAACAAACCCTCTCCAGCTGATCTCTTTCAGTCTGATGTGCAAATTGCCCATAAAAGTCCTTGGGGGTGCAAGAAGACACTTATCAGATATTACCCATGCACTCATAGGAATAAGGCAACCTCGGCCTCTATTTATAATGCATCAAGGACCAGAAAAGATAGGAGCGAGCTTGTTCAGTGTGGTCTGAAGTATCCACACTGGTTAAGATGTGTAGCTAATTCAACTGTTCCAAGTCTCGATCTGTCCTTCACCCACTTCTCAACCAAAGTAGCAAATGTTCAAGCCAGAGAATGATAAAAGACAAAACACTTCATCTTGTAAAGACTACTCTGTATTACTAATCTGCTAGGTACGGGCAAGCTAAATTTCAAACGTGACATACTCAGTATCATTCTCCTTGTACTTTATGCCTCTGAGACTGGCACATTTTCCTGTGTGATAAATATCCTGTTGGGAGCATGGAGTAAAAGTCCCAAGAAAATTATAAACTTGAAGAATTCACAGAGTTTTCCACCCAGAAATTTAATACTGCCCATGCTCCACAAATAGCCAAGCAGGCAAAATATCGTAGAATAATAATAAAAATAAATCCACACACATATCAACACCTGATTTTTTTATAAACAATCTAGAAATGCACACTGGAATACAGAGAGCACCTACAACAAATGATGCTAGTCAAACTGGGTTAGCTTTATGAAGAAGAATCCAAGAGATCCATACTTATCACCCTACACAAAACTCAACTCCAAATGGATTAAAGACCTCAACATGAAGCATCGAACCTGATAGAATAGAAAGCAGAGATTATCCTTTAACTACTAGGCTCCCAAAAAGACTGAACAGAACACCATTAGCACAGGCTAAAATCAACACATAGTAAATGTGACCTCGTGAAACTGAGAAACTTCTCTGCATGGCACACTTAAAGGACACCGTCATTCAAACAAAGCATCAGCCTATTGAATGGGAAAAGACTTTTCCCAACTGCACATCTGATAAAGGGCTACTGTGAAAAATATATAAAGAACTCAAAAACTAGATATCAAGAAAGCTAATACACCAATTAAAAATAATGTTCAGTTCTAAACAGAGAATTATCAAAAGAAGAAAGTCAAATAGCTAAGAAACACTTAAAGAAATGTTCAACATCATTAGTCATCAGGGAAATGCAAATCAAAACTACTTTGAGATTTGATATCAGACACATCAGAATGGCTAAGATTAATAAAACACAAGTGACAGTTCGTGCTGTTAAGGATATAAGGAGAACACTCATCCATTGCTGGCGGGAATGAAAACAGCCACTATGGAAATTAGTGTGGCAATTCCTCAGAAAGATAGGGATGGGTCTAACCTTAAAATCTTTCTATACCGTTTGTGGTAGTTTGAATAAGAATGGCCCCCATAGGCTCATAGATTTAAATTCATAGTCACCAGGGAGCAACACCTTTTGAGAGGACTGGGACATTTTGGCTTATGAGAGGAAGTGTGTGACTCCGGGTGGCTTCAAAAGTCCATGATAGCTCAGAGTCTCTCTATCAGCCAGCAGATGAGAATGTCGCTCCCAGCTAGTTCTCCACCATCATGCTTGCTTGCATGTCACCAAGCTTCCTAGTGAAACCTCTGAAACTGTAAACAAGTCCCAGTTACAGCTAAATGTTTTCTCTTGTAAGAGTTGCCCGGGTCTCTCCGCCTTTTAATTAATAGCAATAGAACAGTTGGCTAAGACATCAATTTGGGGGGCATATACCAAAGGATGCTTCATCATATCATAGAGACACCGACTCACCCATGCTCACCATTGCTCTGTCTATAATAGCTAGAGATTGGAACCAACCTAGATGTCTTTCAGCAGAGGAATGGGTAAAGGTAAGGTAGTCCATTTTCATAATGGAATATTATTACTCACGCCTTTAAAGAGTAAAACCATTGGCCAGGCCGTGGTGGTGAATGCCTTTAATGCTAGCACTCAGGAGGCAGAAGCAGGTGGATCTCTGGAAGATCAAGGCCAGCCTGGTCTATAGAGTGAGTTCCAGGGCAGGCTGCAAGGCTACACAGAGAAACCCTTTCTTGAAAAACAGGAAAAAAAAAGAAAAGAGAAAACAAGAAAGAAAGAAAATCAATTAATTCACAGGTAAATGGGTGGAAGTAGAAAAAACTCATCCCGAGTGAGGCAACCCAGACTCAGAAGAGAAATGTGGAATGGGTTCACTTATATGTGGATGTTAGTTAGCTGCTAAGTCAATGATAACCAAGCTACTAGGATCTGTATAGTGGCAGAGGGTAGGTATAGAGTAAGGAACCATGAAAGAAGGTCATATTAGGAAAGGGAAGCAGAAAAGACCGTTATAGGTGGATGGACCAGGCAGGGTGCCGAGAATAGGAGTATCATATAGAGAGGGGAGAAACGGCTAAAATTAAGGGCAATTTAAGTTTAGTATGGAAACCTAACACAGTAGAAGTTTCTAAAATATCTACATATATGAAGGGCACGTGAGTGATATCTCAAAGAATGGGAGAGATATAGAACCCCAACTTGTCAACAAATGCTCTAGTACTAGGTTTGGGTTACATCTAATTGAAGTATTGGCCATGGGAATCCCCAAGCAATGCAGACTATTCTCTTCTATGGCAGGATCCCATCACTGAAGATGATACCTATACAACGCACTGAACACGGAGAAGTTGAGCTGGTGCCTACCTTGAGCCTTCACCCCTGTGTTTGGGACAGAAAGGTACACAGCACAGTGTAAACACCAAGCCGGCCACAAGACTTTTGATCTACAAATGTATCCTGCCTGCAAGCTATGCTAGAGCCCAAAGTGTATGGGATTGACTAACCAATATCTGCCTTAGGACCCACTCCATGAGGTGGGAACCGAGACCTAACATAGCCTGAGACTAGATGGTTTACTAGGGTAAAACAAACAAACAAAAAAACCTAACAATTAAATTATTTCTAATGACATTCTGCTGTACTCATACGTCAGTGTGCCTGGCTCAGTCATCATCACACAAGCTTCCTCCTGCATCGAAGGGAATCAAATACAGAGACCCGGAGCTATGGGGCTCAGGGCACCCTGTGGAAGAGAAGGCAGAGATAGTATAAGGGCCAGAGGGGATGGAGGACACCAAGAAATCAAGACCCTCTAAATCAACAGGATCAAAACTCACAGATTCGGAAGCAGCAAGTGCAGGGCCTGCCTGGGTCTGCCCCAGGCCTTCCGCCTTTATGTTGGCTTCCAGTTTAGTGTTTTTCATGGGATTCCTGAGTCTATGAATGAATGAATGAGTCTGATTTTTGTGCTTTCTCTTGGGCTCTTTTCCTTCTGTTTATTGGTTTTGTCCAATTATGTTGGTAGTTTTTGTTTTATGTTACTATATTTATTAAGAAAAGGCTTTACAGGTTGTAGATGACCAAAATGCACTGGGATAGGATTTTGGTTAGAAATACAATTACAAAACAAAATGGGAGGGAAAGTGAGATAGCTCAGTAGATAAAAGTGTACGGTGCTAAGGCTGATGACCTGAGTTCCATACCCAGGACACACATGGTAGAAGTCAGAGACAACCAACTCCTCAAAGTTCTCTTCTAATTCCTATATGTGCTGTGGCATACACACACAGCATATACATGCTCACACATATATACACACACCACACACACCACACCTACACTCTCACACACACATACACATAATACACACATGCATACACATATACACTACTACATGCATACACATACAAGCACACATAAAGTTACATATACATGCATATACACAAACACACACAACCACATATACACATTCATACACATAAAAGAATACACATTGTACATATAAACATACAAGCACACATACTAGCACACATGAAAAAAAAAGAAAATGTTAAAAAATGAAGTTCAAAGTCAAACTGCCTTAAAATATTCTAAGTCAACTGTATTTTGATTTCTTGTCATTCCTATATTTCAGGAATATATTGTTGGTAAACACCAAACTAATAAACTACTTTTGTCTATAATAAACATCTCAAATAACTTTTAAAATGAGGACATTTTCTAAGCATGAACTGGAAACTGAAGTCCAGGTTAGATACAACACTTGAAAGCCTCTTTCTGGAGACACACTATACATGACTTTTTTCATCATGAGATTTCATTGGTTTGCATAGAACCATTTGTAAAATTTAAAATTGCTTAAAATTAGTCTAAAATTTCCCAAACTTCACCTTGAAATTCAACTCCCTTGTTCTAGCACAAGCAATTAGGGTCCATTGTTTTAGTCCAGCATTAATTAACACTGTCAGTAAAATCAAATGTACCAAAATGAAGCTGATTTTACATACCTGGGAATGTTTGTCTCACTGTCCCACTACTAAGACTAAATGACATTTCGACAACAAATTTGTACAAGTGGACTCCACATTTCACTGTTTATAAAAGGCCTCCAGAAGTAAACAAGACAAGGATGTTGATGAATCCTAAGAATGAGCAGCCTTTGGGAGCAGAGTTGGTGAATCTGCCTCTTTGAGATAACACGAAGTGTGTTGCCATCAACTAGTTAGAGGACTTCATTTTTAAAACAGCAATTAGGACGTTTTAATGTGTTAACACTCATGTTATTTATGTCTTACCTCTTTCCATAAGGTTCCAGAGTAATTTTATTCACCTTGCAGTCAAGTATAAGAAATCTAGGGAACTGGAACAGAAAGAGTTTATCTTACAAGGCCTTTTGTCAATTCAGCCTGAGCTTCTGTATCTTTAGAGTGTAATTCTTTGTCTCTCAGCCTAGCAGCACTGTCCCCTATCTGCCAGTCTTCCTCCTAGCTGGGTCTTTCTCTTTAAATCATATTTTTGTTACCTCCCCCGCCACCCATAGAAGCTATTTTAGGGGATGTTGAACAACTTGGAACATTTGTGTTTCAGGGTTTCCTGTCCTGTTCTTTTCTTTTTAATTGATGGGAGTATTTATCTGTATAACTAGAATAAAATATATAAAATCGAAATAGAACAATGTACTTGAAAATACCATCAATAGCTTTTGATGGTTTTTTTTTTTGAGATTATACTAACCATTATAAAAGTTGATGCAATCTTCAAGTATGGTGTTTTGAAACAGAAAAATAAAAATAAGATAAAGTCTCCACAAATCCACAGGTTTTGCACTCCCCAGTGTCTGAACATGTGCTCAGAATCTAGATCACAGCTAGCCTCAGTACAGCAGCAACGACCCTGGTTCAGATTCAAGAGCACTGGGCAGAGGCTGCTGAGCTCAATGAAGAAGGGAGAGCCAGGATTAGACATAAGTTATTAAGTTATTGAGGTGAGGAGTGTGGCTGCTCCTCCGTGAGCCTACAAACCATTCGTCTATGGAAGCGCTCACTCAAGATACTGAACACGCCTCGGAAGAGAGTAGATGTGAGCCAGGGAAGTTTGCCCACGCTATATCAGAGGAAGGAGGAGTCCTTACACTTTATCACGTCATGAGAGATATCACATGATAAAGACAGGTCAAGGCACACATTCTGGCGGTTTATGAAATAAAGGGAGAATGAAAAGTGTAGCATGCAGATTACAGAAAGGATGAGAAAAAGAGTCACCAATGCCGGAAAAACTGCCTAATGCAGTAGGAAACCAACACTAATTCCTTAGATCCCAGGTGTGTGAAAGATGGTATTTACAGCTGAGAAACAGTAACTATGGGCTAAAACAACGGAGTTTCCTAAGATACATTTTAACAGTTTGAGTAATTAAGAAAATACATATAGAAGATTGCCCTTCAGTTTGAGGTAACAAGGATACAAATAATTTGACAATCAGAGGGTAACTTTTTTTTGAAGTAAGTGTCATTTTTAATTGAAAAGCTAACAAATGTCTAGTTACAGCCCCTTGAAAAGCTAACAAATGTCGACTTACAGCTCTCCTCCCAAACCAAAATGGGTAGTAAACTAAATCTCTAGGCAACATATTCAAAACTGAGATTAAAAATTAAAGGAGAGGCAGAGAAGACAAAACAAGTCCTCAGATCCAATTAAGAGAGCCGAGCTGTATACAAGCTTACCAGTAGCAAAGAGGCTGGAACACATCTTAACAACCCACTTGCAACATTGACTTCAAGTTCCCTTGTTCCAGTTTCCAACTCATGAACAAAGATCATGTTTTATTAATTCTATTTCAGAATACTTCTCATAAGTTGTTTTATTTACAATGCCAACTTTCAAAGGCTCACTGAAGTTAACTGGACAATGAACTAGGCAGAAATCACTTTACAGAAAGAGGGAAAGCCCAAAATGCCACTTTCCACAGAGAACCCAAAAGTTCAGTTTTATTCAGAATACTGAAAAAAAACAAAAACAAAAGAACTTTTGCTCATAGAAGAAACTCAACCATAGGTTAGATCTGTACTGGAACTACACATACAGTGAGGACGAGACTGCTTTTGTCTACTGTTCTAATATTAACAATTATAAACAGAGCAGTGCAACTAGCATTTGGAACAACCCTTCTAGTGTTACAGTGTCAGGCACAGCACTTCACTTCTCTTCACACCACTGGTTCTCTTTGCGTACCTGGGCCTCTTCCTCTTCAATAAAGTCATTTTTGATATTGAAGGTTTTACGAATCTCCTCAGGAGTTTTCCCCTTAATCATATTGGCCACAGTCTTGCATGTGACATCAAGCAAACCTTTGATGTCTAAGTAGTTTGTAGCCAGAATAAGTTCGAAAAGTGTTCCTTGGTCAACTTTCAGGAATTCTTGGTCCCAAACAGGATTATCATCTGTCCGCTTTTCTTTGTTCTCATCATCCTCAGGAGGAGGAGGGTCATCCTTGTGAATGGGTGCACCACTGAATGACCTTTTTTAGAATTGCTGCATTAACATTTGGTAAAGGAACAGGATCATCATCTCCCTCATCATCCATTCCCAAATCTTCCAGCATGGTCTTGATAGTCACAGATTGTTTGGCAATTTCTACATCAACTTCAAATATCTCTCCATCAGAACTCTGCAACTTTATCGAAGGCATGGTGCTCGGTCTCAAGACCACGGGCCCAAGGCTGCCGGCCGCTGATCACAGACGAGGTACGAGGAGGACAAGGCCACTCGTAACTTTTTTTTTTTTTAAGATGAGTCCATCCATCTTAGAAACACTGGGAAAGTGCTTACCTAAATTGAACAAAGGTGTAAGTCAAGGAAACCCAACTGGGAAGAATCCTGGCCTATGCATTTCATGTAAATATTTCAATTACATTTGTTTATAGATTAGGGGTGGGGGTGGCATGGCACATGAATGTATTCAAAGGACAACTTCCAGGAGTTGACTCTCTCCTTCCACCCTGTGGGTCCTAGGTCCTCAAAAACATTTTGTTGGCCTTGGCAGCAAGCAAACCCATTACTACTGAGTCATTTTGCAAGCTTCTTTTTAAAAAAGTCTTGTGTTCCTAAACAATTTACCCTGTGCTTCATAATTCCCTTAGAGTTCACCAGTCCACATTCGGTATCTCTGCTATTCACTCCAGTGTCCTTGAAGGCTAAGGTTTCCGGCATACAATTTCCTTCAAACTAAGGGGAAATTGTCTATTTTGATGGTACCTTAGCTCCCCAAACAAAATTATAAACATTAAACCTGAAAGACAAAGGAACTATTCAAGAGAAATTACTTGTGGAAGGATAAAATAAACCAGAATTACCCCATGCATTGGATAAACACATATGCATATGTGGGGGAGGGGTATACATACCATTCATGCATATATGAATTGTATGGGAAGTGGAAATATAACTCCATTAATTCTTCAAAGTATCAATACAAAATACCAATAGCCATGTCATGAAGCTCTAGACTTTGCAATCAAATCATGCATGACGTTCCAAGGATGAAAGACAGATGCCCAGACTCCATTGGAGAAAAATTGCCCCAGGAAAATATATCCAGTCAGGTTACTTCACAAATGTAGGCGTATTTGCAGTTTTGTGCAAGTTCTTTGGCAGCCCCTACAGGAGTTCAGTGGCGGCAGCCATTTAATGATAAAATTGATTAGTCCACGGCAGAAAGTGAGTCAAACCCATTTGCATATTTATATGGAATTACATTAAAGAACTGTGAGTGTGATTGCTATAGGATAGACTGCTGTCTGTCCTATCATAGAATCAGTCTAAAGTTAACAGCAATGAGTCTGGAGGGTGGAGAACTTAAAAGGGATGTGTACAGGGTTGTTTTCTGAGCGGAAGTAGTCAAAACTTGGAGCAAACTTAGGACACATGAAGGATATGCATGAGTCTGGCAATTTCTTTAGTTACTTTGCATTCTGTTAGACTCAAGAAAAATTAAGTCCAATTACCTTTATTATAATGCTGCATATATAGTGTGGAGTCGTTTTAATGAAATTATATATTATTATATCTAATTATCAACATATAACTCTGAAATGATGTTCAATGAGCATAATTATGGAAATTTATAAATGAGTAATATTTTTATATTTTTAAATGTGATTTAAAGCCTTTGTGTGACCTTGAGCTACTTTACACAAAAACAGTGAACTTTTTTAAAAGAGACAAAAATAAGAAAAAACTTGTTGGGAAATTTTTTGCTTTATGCCCTTTTGCTCTGGGGGTATAGGATTATTTGTAGGCCTGAATTTCCAGTAAGATATACCCAATGCAACCAGGCGTGGTGGCACACGCCTTTAATCCCAGACTTGGGAGGCAGAAACAGGTGGATCTCTGAGTTTGAGGCCACTCTGGTCTGCACGGTGAGTTCTAGGACAGTCCAAGCTACATAGTGAGATCTCTGCCTCAAAAATAGATGATAGATAGATAGATAGATAGATAGATAGATAGATAGATAGATAGAT
>JABTXL010000003.1:9350570-9501610 GCA_025134845.1 Neodon shergylaensis | reverse complement strand
GATAGATAGATAGATAGATAGATAGATAGATAGATAGATAGATAGATAGATGGGATGCACCCAATGCTTTCCTATCTTTTTTATCTAAACTCGGTACCATTTTTAGAGGTGATATATTCAGGCAGCATCGATTATCTTCTCAGCTCTGTAGCATAAACACACAAACACACACAGTGTGCCCATGCACAGTTACACACAAACACACCCACATTTTGAACACACACACACACATACACACACACACGGAGCCAAGAGCACACAGGCAAGGTTATGTAAAGAAGCTACAGCAATTAGTTTCTCTCCGTTTCATTCCTCTTTATATTGTAGGCCCAACCACCCACCTTTGTTTGGTTCTGGCCCTTTAAGAGCAACTGGTCCCTTTATCCTTCCGGTCATTATTCTGCCTAGTAGCCTTCCCTGCTCTGTCTGATGTCATGCCTAGTGATTCTCTGCTCCTTCCCTCCCTGTTTTCTCACCAGTCAAGTATTGCTTCATAAATACTTCTGTTGCTACCTCTAACCCACATACCACTACCCTCTGCCACGTGATCACATCCGTTACACCCACATTACAGTGTGGAGTGAGTTAACCCATTGGTGAAAAGTTCTGAGCAATCCAGCAAAAAGGTAGGAGAAAAATGGGCGTGTTTCATAGACTCATGTTGCTCCTCATTAGTCACAAAGTGTGTGTTCTAGGAAATTATCTCCCCATGTGTGTGTATTTGCCAATCATGTGTATATGTATGTTTCTCTATAGACATACAAAAGTATTTAATTGGATTTAATGTTTTCCTCTTTAAGCAACTTTCCTGGGATGCTGATCTAATATCAAAACACCTAAAATGACAAAACAATTACACTGGAGAGGTATGTCATACAGTAGACTATCAGACTGATCTAGGCTTGGGCAGGAGCTTTGGTTACTTGTTGAAATCCTAGGGAAATCCTTGTAATGCCTCTGAAGTTTGGTTTCCCCAGGAGTTTAATTCGTGCTAATACTCACCTGTGAGAACCGTTACCAGGGCCAGGATAGCTCAGATTCAATCAGTCTATCTAAGAGACTAGCCTGAGTACAGGAGAATTAAGCTTTCCCTAAAACACTGAAATGGTCACCATGGGCAATCTAGCCTGACCTGACGAATACTAAAGGTGGAGACATCAAATCAGTTGCTGGACAGTGAAGTTAATGAGGACGTTGAAGGGAAAGGAATTTCCATATTGGGCAGCAACCAAATGCCAGATAGGCCAGTGAGCTTTGGGAATGTAGGCTGTTTGCCTGAGGAACTCGCAGCTTTAGAGGAAGAAATGAAGAGACAGACACATCTTATAAGTTAGTGTTAGAAGGCAATTGTAATTGCCAAGATATTAGAAGGAACAGATTTACAAGTAGGGGCATTAATAGGGGGGACTCAGAAATTAAGGAATTTTCAGTGTGGAAAAGTCATTTCTATATAGCCATCCAATAATAAAAGATTACATATTATAAGATTTTTGGAGACAAGGTATTTAAAGGGTGATGTGGTGGGTTTGCTAATCTGCTTGACATATTTAATTATCTATACATATATAAAAATATCCTGTGGTATACCTTAAACATAAACAATAAAATTTATAAATAGCTTTCTGTATATGCTGCCAGATACTCTTAGGTGACTAAAATACCTCGTGGCAGATATAAGATTAGGTTTTTCCTAAGAAGCTTGGCTGTCTTAAGCGGCACCTTGGCTTCTCTGTGTGTAGCATGGAATTGTATCGCATGGGAAGATAAGAAGACATCTATCTGCAGGTAAGCTGCAATGCCATTCCCTACACAACTGGACCTTGGAAGCCTGAGGTGATGAGGAAATGCAGAAACGAAACCCAGACATACAAAGCCAAGTGAAATCAAGCGTGTCTTCCTCACTCATGTGGAGAAGCACTCAAGAAACCTGGGCTCTCAGCACAGTTTATTCGGTTCAGCAAATGGAGGAAGAGTTAGGTCATCTCAGGCAGAGATCTCTGAGAGGGAGCAGCTATCCAGGAGGAAGCTGGAGTTGCTGGTTATCAGACACATTGCTCAGTTGTTCATAAATAGGCCTACTTGGACCAGAGGATTTGCCATGCCTCTGAACCACACCTCCTGGTAGAAGGCCTTATCCATTCCCATTAATCTGAGGCATTGGTCCTTGACACACACACACACACACACACACACACACACTTTCACTCAAGGTCTTTTCTGTTCCCCACACTGAAATAAAAGGAAACTGAACTGAGCAAAGCCAGGGCAATAGGAACACCATTACCCATTCCCAAATAAGAAGCACAAACACCTACAGAGAGCAAAAGCCCCACTGCTATGAACTTACATGTACTAGCAATGCTTTGCTATGTCTCCCTGGAGAGATCACCCCTGCTCCCTCTTTTTACATGCCTAGGATGATGCCAAAGTTCGGACTAAAACCCCTATCTATATTCACAGAGGCAAGACTTTCGAGGGCTCTGATTTAGGCTATTGGACACTCTATAAACTGTGTTACACACTGCTACTAAAGCTCTCAGTCTTTTATCGCCCAGCTTCTGAAACTGTGAGTCTTGATCCTATCACGGGGCAGGGTAACTGAGTGTGGGGTTTGCAAGAAATTTGACCAACAACAAACGCTTTCTGAAAGCGCAATGACCAAAACCAGTTACGAAATGTATCTGAGCTATTTCTGGAAGCTCTAGCCCATGCTGTATCACACAACTTCATCACAGCCTTGGTTCTGAACACACAACACATGCACTTTGCATTGTTTTTGCCATTTTGTCAAGCAATCCCAACAAATACTGCTTGAAGCACTGTGGCTCAGATTAGCAGCTATGGTGTGTTTCAGCGTTCTAAGGTATATATTAACTCTAAGGTTTTTGCTTTTATAGAAACATAATGGCTTAATTACAGAAAAAAAAGACTTTGAATGCCTTCCTAAATTATCCCTCAGGATATTGTTATCAGAATTGGTATAACTTTGAATTTGACTGTATTGGGGTATCATATTTGATTTTTAAAATTGACTTGCTAGACTAAGTCTCATTAAAATCAATGTTTAGATTTGGCTTGGGTTTAGGAAATAATTTCCAACTATTTCCAAAGAGCCATACCATTTTCTTCTGTAATTTTTATGCTATGTGTTTTTAAAAAAATATGGCATTCTCAGTAGTGACAATAAATTCAAAATACTGACCAATATTCTTTTAATGCTGCAGACTTTCTATGTCCTGTGGTCTAAAACATTCAGCCAATATTTAATTTTTATGTAAAAAGTAAGAAATATTATCTATTTCATTTATACATTTGCCCTTATCTTCAATAAAAGGTAATGATTATATGTGTAGTAAGGAATTGTTTCATTAAAAAAAAAATTATTTGTGAATATCATTAAATGTTGTATTGCTGAGCCTTTTTTCCACACTAATATTCCTGGGGTCCCACAAAAATTTCTCATGAGAAAATGGGTCATGAGTGGGTAAAATTTAAGAAGGTCTCTGCCACACCACACGGGATTGGGCTTCCAAAGATTCTCTGCCAGCAAGGATGTATTTCTCAGCAAGCATTTGGGGTACAATCAAGAGACGGAATCACCAATGTATAATGAAGATCCCAGAGGTTAAAACATCTGCCACGTGGAGAAACGCAAAGCTGTGTGCTGCATATACACTTACCAATGTCAGCTTGGCATTTCTGTGTAAGATGTGGACCGCAGGGATTATGGACAAAGTAGAGAGCCATACAGTGAAGGGAATTTGCTCATCTACTTTAAGACTGTCCCGGTTTCCATCTGATTATTCTACTGGATATCATCATCATCATGAAGTGATCTCTTAAAATTTTCCCAATTTTCCCTTATGTATTCAAAACAATATCCTGCTATTATTCCTTGTCAAAGTCATTATGCTAACTAACAAATTGAATTTCATTTCATTAAAAATTTTCCACCCATACGAATGTGTCTTTCCTAGTTCCTGCTTCTTCTGGCATGAGTGCTATGTATATTTCAGTTTAGTATATGCAGAATAATTTTGCCAAACTTTGCCTTTGGCCTCTGTGTATCTTTATATATAAGGTATTTTTCTTAAGTAGACATGAGTTTCTAGACTGGTTTTGTTTTCATCTTTCACTTAGAGAATGTAGTGTCTCCACTTAATACAATTACTGTCATCTCCTATATATTTTTTTATCTTGTCCATTTAACTCAGTTGCTTTTCTTCCTTTCTTGTTTTTGCACTGTCTTATTGTCAATATTGGTCAATTTATTTTTCATGGGCCTTTTTGTGCCATACGCCGTTCCTTCTCATGGTTACGCTGAGATTACCGTATAAATATTTGATTATTTGGAACAAATAGAATTGATGAATTTTCCCACTTCCTTTCTAGCACCTAAGACAGCTCTAACTGGAGCCTTCATATGGACTCCTGGACTTGCTAGGATTGGCTCGGAAATCCTATGAGACAGGAACTGACCATTCTGACCCAGGAAACCCCAAAGCTCCCTACTGTGGTGGTTAGCTGGTCACCTCGTTAGCTGGTCACCTCCTCAGATGCTGAAACGCTAATGCCTGGTGCTTCCTGGCAACAAGGGTCTCTGAGCACATCCTGGACTCTGCCATCTGTTTCAGGCAGGTAACAATAGCCACCCCCGCCCCGCAGTCAGCAAAAGTGATGGCAGCCTACATGTAAGCGTTCCCCTAACAACTTCCAGGAGCTAAGGCAATTACCATCATACATTAGTGCCTATAATCCTGAGATATCTCTCTATGAAAAAATGGTGTCTCTCAAATATCCAGTAAGTACCAAATAAATTGCTGAGAGAAATAAAAAAGAATATTAAAAAGGTTTCAATCTGTACCTTGAAAAGTGTATTCTTATGTAAAATTATCTTTAAGAAAACTACACACAAACATCTCAGCTTTTTGGAACTACCTCTTTTATTAGGCTCAAGTAAAAAAAATATTTAAAATATTTTTTAAAACCACAGCTCTGTTTCAATTAATAGCTGCAAATAGACATAAAAGCCGTTCTTCAAACATAGAAGAGGATGCATGGCAGGAAACCCCATGCCTGACAACGTTTTTAACCTAATGCATTCAACAGTGAGATCTGTTCGATAGAGAATAACAATGCTGCCATGAAAAAAAAATGACCTCCTTTGCCAAAGCTACCAAACCCGTCACTAGTTGGGGCCTTTGGAAAGCCCGTGTGCCACAGACGGAGAAGAAAAGTTAACCGAAAACCTTATCAAGGCCAAAGACAAAGCAGATAATTTGTTAGATAATTCGGAGATAATTTGGGCATCTGAGAAAGGGTAGGATTTTTCTAGCTCGGGACACTGTGGAGCCATTTGGTAAATAGAGAGAAAACTGGAAAATTGTCGGAGCCTGAGGAGATAGCTCATTTGGTAAAATCCTTGCTACAGAAGCATGAGGAGTTGAGTACGAGCTCCAGCATCCACATAAAATGCCACGAATCGGGAGGACATGTCTGGGGCTCACTAGTGAACCTGCCTCGCCTACACAGTGACACGCACATTTCATGAAAGACCCATGTTAAAACTTAAGGGGGAACAGTGACCAAGAAAGACACCTGGCATAAACCGCTGGCCGCCACATGCACAGGCATGCACACATGAACAGGCACAGTGTGCACACACATACACACGCATGAGCACGTGAACAGGAACACAGACAACTTTTAGGCTTCACGGTGTCCATCAAAATTGCTCAGCACCACAGCTGCAGCACAAAAACAGCTGAGGCAGAATATAAATGAAGGCAGCCGTATCAATAAAACTTTATTAGTCGACAGTGGGAAAACAAACACTGAGGAGGTACCAGCAGTGCTCCATGAGCTGTGACTCAGTTGCAATGAAACTGAGCCATACAGTCACTGGGGTGTGTTGCCAGTTGTCTTGGCAATACACCCTTCATTACAGAGACTTTTCTATTTTATTTTGAGAAACAAATTGAGAACCCATAAGCCTCAATTGAATGACTAGAAAGGGTGACAATAATTAGTGTTTTTATGAGATTCCCGAGTGAGCAAATAAATGGGTCTCTTGATTTGTCCTGTCCAATATTGAAGAGACAGTTTGTTTCATCTTATATTTTTGTTTGTTTTTTAAACATACCTTGTTCTTTTTTAAAAATTGGATGGATGAATGCAAGAATGAATGAATGCCTGGCCACTCGGGTAAAGGTTACCAACTGAACTGTCACTTACGTCTGCTGGGAGAAGGGAGTCAGCTTTCTCCAATAAAGTGACACTGGGTCTATCAACCACGCTAGGACAGGGCTCATGCTCAGTAATTACCAAGATATAATGAACTCCACAATTTTTTTTCTGTGCTTTTATTTAGTTTAAAGGTGAGTGAACAGGGAAGGGGAGAGGATCTGGAAGGACTGTGGAGAGAGGAAGAACATGATCAAAATATATTTAAATCTAAAAATTGCTTTGAATAAAAAAAATATAAAATATAAAAGAGAAATAAATTCCTGGGTGAGGCTATTTAGCCTAAAGAGTGAGTAACAGATTCAATGAAAGAGCCTGCCTAAAAAATGAGATTGAAGAGTAATCTAGAAAGTGCCTAAGAAATAAATAAATAAGGTTGGGGAGTGATTGAGAAAGACACCTGACATAGACCTCTGGCCTCCACATGCACACACACACATGCACATGCATACACACGTGTACACACAAAGGTAACTTTAGGCTTCATGGTGTCCACTGAAATTAATTACTCAGCTCTACGGTTGCAGTACAAAAACAGCCAAGACAGAATATAAGTGAAGACAGCTATTATTCAATAAAACTTCAGAAACAAACAAAAACAAACAAACATTGAGAAGATACCAATAATGCTCCATGAATTGTTTCTCTCAGTTACAATGAAACTGGGATGCAAAGTCATTATGGTGTGTCACCAAGTCGTCTTGGTAATACTTGGTAATCGTTCTCAGAGGGGCTTTCAAATCTTAGTTTTCTAAAAGAGAAAACAAACAAACCAAAAAAAAAAAAAAAAGGAATTCTAGAGAAGCATAAACCTCAATTTGGTTATTGAAAAGTTTGACATGACAATGGCAATCATAGCATAAACCTTGCCTTTTCTACACTGTCCTGCTACACTGGATGTTCTAAGCAGGCAGCACATTGTGCTGGTGGGGAGTACGGGAGGGGACGGGGACTAACTACCCACCATACTCTTGGTTCTGCAGCAGATGTGGGTCTGAGTTCCTCAAGAGAGATGTGCATGGGAACCTACATTGCTTATTTTTTTTTTAAACCTCTGGGACAGGACCACAGAAACCTGGGATAATTTTTCAATTGTATTGACAGCCACAGAAGCCCATGTCTTTGCCTGAGCAAGACAACATAATCTGAAATTATATTTCAATAAACAGGAAATAATCCAATGACACTTTGACAGGTACATGTCAAACTGTCCAAGTTTCCCAGACAGGTTCATCGACAAACCTGCCATCTCCAGAATGGATACCCTTTAGCAGGGTGTGTCATCCACAGTGGCAGAGGTTGTGAGCACTTCCCACGAAGCCCTTGCTGGACCTCCCTAAAGGGTCTAATCCATTAGCTGATTTTGTCTTTCTACACAGTAGGATGCAGGGCCAGCCACAAGTGGCCGAGTTTGAATTTGTGTACATTACATTTTCTATAGTCAACTGTACATTCAGATACGGTTGTTAATAAGAAACATAGCAAGGAGGTGACTGGGGAACTCAGGTGGAAAGAGACTTTAGTTCTGATTGCTCGGAAAGTTTTATAAACAATGGGAAGACACTATGTGAGGCCCAAATAGTAGTAAGCTTGTTGCGTGTGAGGCCGACCAGGACAGCTAGGAATGATCAGGTGAAAGTGACAGGTAAACCCGTGTGCACCAGGAGGTTGAAGTGCTTCTGTCTAAGCAGCAATTTACCCCTCCAGCTTCAAGTTACAAGGCAAGAGTCTCTCTCCATCTTGGACCATTTGTTGGTGGCTCATTGATCCACAATAGTGGTTCACACAAAAGAAAAGACAATATGATTTCTCACCACCTTTTTCCACTTACCAACAGAACTTCCTTTACCTATGCCTATTCGCTCAAAGAAAAACAAACGCCTGTGCAGAGAGAAGTCACATTAACGTTCTAGAGCTTCCCAAACAAAATACCACAGACTTGATACATAGCACGAAGGGAATTTGTGGGTTTGAGAACTGGAGACCAGAAGTCCAAGATCAAGGTGCCAGTAGCCTGAGTTGCTTCTGAGGCTTGGAGCCTTGGCTAGGAGAGATCTGCATTCTTGCTGTGTCCTTGTGGTCCTCTCCATACCACACTGACGAACACACACACCCTTGCTGTCTCTGAAATGTCCAGTTTAAAGGATGTCAGGCTCTGAGATTGAAGCCAACCAGTTTAACTTAATCTTGAATGACCCCAAGAAAGGCTTTCAAGTCAAGTTGTACTCTCAGGTACTTGATTAGGATTTCAAGACAGGGAAATGACGGCCATAACAGAACCTTGCCGCTTCATTATTCAAGCTTGAGTATTGGGCTTGAGTATTGCTTTTTAATAGCATTGTTATCACAGAGGGTGACCACAGCCTCAGACCCCAACGTAGGAAACAAAAATTCATCAGCCTAGCCTTTCTCAAAGGACCAGACCTGGAAACTGTGGTAACTCCTGGCCTCAGTGCTCCAGGAAGGGCTCATGTTGTTCTGGGTCTGTTCCCTGTACCTGACATAGGACGTAGCTTCTAACAAGTTATCAAAGCACCTACATCTCATGTGTGAAAGTTACCAGCTCCTTCACCTAAAGTTCTGTTTCAACCAACTGGAACCACACTTTAAATATTCCCATTCTGAACACTTAAACATAATCAGAAAAACGTTACGACGTTCCGTTTTGACAAAGAAAACTGACTTTCATCTTAGACGTTCCAAGTAGATGGAGTCGTGGTAGAGAGCCACTGAAATCACTGTTGGCTTCAGTGCCCCCAAGGCCCTTTGTTGTGACTTTAGATTAAACTCCCTGATCCATGTAAATAAATTTGAAGGCAAATGGTTAAGTTTGAATCGATCCATGATCTCTGACCTCCCCTGGTCCTGGACAAACCATTTTCATTCTGAGACTGACTTTCTTCCATCCCAAAGTCACAATTTTCAGTGCTCAGGAATATAATGGAAGAGACTTTGTCCCTCAGGATAGTGGCAGTGAGTGTCCACTCTGATGTCTATGGATTGGATACAAGGTGTGAAGTGTGTGTGTTTTCAAGGTAAACAAAGAACAATTGTATCTAAGTTGACACTGTGAGTATACTCCCCTTTTTCATGACTCTTTTAGAAGAAACTAAATTAACAGTAATCTCTCAAAATAGAGAAAAATCTTTAATGCAAGTGTGGCCTCCGTTTTACACACCTGAACTCAAACAGCAGGCAGTATGCCCCCAACTGGTACACTAACTCTGTGTCCCAGCTGCCTTGTCATTGTGTCTCCATTGTGCGTTATCCTGAAGATGCTCACGCCACATCAGAAAGAATTCACCCCACACCAGGTTTTCCATCAAGGTTATCTATCAGCGTGCACCACTCTGAGGTGCCGATGCTATCTGAAGTACTAGGAATTGAAGCAAACAAATGACTTGAAATAGTAAACATGGTTCAAGCTCTTGTCACTCCACATGGAAAACATACTCCAAACGAAATTAATTTGGAAAGTCAGACATTCGTAAGCATCCTCCAATCAGCTATAGTTTGACGTATTCTGATTCTCTCAATAAATAATGCCGTAAGATGTGGCATTCCCCTTGCATAGTCGCCAGTGACTCTAAGAAGGGGAAGATAATATCCCCAGAATGCAGCTCCTTAAACTTTTCCAAAAGGAACAGTGTCTGCAATCAGGTCTCCAGGGAACAACTCTCTTGAGCTTGGGCGAGACTGACTTGCTGCTGTGTGGATGGATGGGCCACGTTGGGTGGATGCCTCCTGTCCCCTGGCTGGAATTCTGAACTTCAGATTTTCCTTTTGTTTGGATGGCACGTCTCCCAACAGTGGGTGACAATGAGCGATGCTCGGAAACCCTGCTCTTTCACACCCGGCGGGTGACCTATAACTTTCCATGAGTCACCTTTGACCTAGGAACTGACAGTTTGATTTATTGTCCGGTGTTATGATTTATGAGTATCTTCTCAGAATAATTAACAGACAACAGGTGGCGGCATAATAATTTTGATTACCCAGCGGTTCTTGAAACCACGACAAAGGTGACTTCATTTTCTGAATACAAGAAGGACAACAATTAGAAATTAAACAAAGAAATGCCTTTATGCTGCGGCTTTCCATCTTTTGTTAGTCACACAGAGGACTTATTTAGGGGGCCCGCGTCCCCCTTGGTCATCAGGAAAAAATAAGAAACTTCTACTCTGTGAACATAAGAAGTCCCTGTCCCTTGCCGTATTGGCAGAGGACGCCCCTTTCTCTACTGAGGTCTTGATTAATTGAGTTATGTCGAACCTGTCAAGCAGATCATCTCTTTGCATCCCGATTTTGACAATGGCCATTGCCTGGGGAAGAATTGATGGGCAGACAAAGTTTGAAAAAGCATTCAAGCTTTTGTAAAGCATCCCAACATTTAGTCTACCAGCTACCTTTCCATGTATTTCTTCCTAAGTGTACAAGCAGTAAAGAGAAATTTCTCCCTTATTCTGCGTGTGTCTTCGCTTTAAAGGCTACAAGGAGGAAGCCTTGTCATTGTAAACCTCTACATTATTGTAGCTCCCAACAGTTTTAATTTCCTCTTCTGCCTTCCTCATTTCAATGTCATGGGACCGTTTTCTCCAGTGGACAATACTTTTATGCAAGACAAAGCCTTACTACACATTTTATTATACACACCTTTCCTTAAGAATTGACATCTTTGAGGATGAATCCATGGTGCGTTTAGGTAAGCACCCACCTTTGTGAATGCCTAATGCTGTTTCTGGAGAACTAAATAAAAAATCAAGTTGGAGGCTTTATCCCTGCATAGTTCTCCATTTAATCTCTGCTGAAAACGGCCCTAAGTGTTACTAATGAAATTGAAGTACACAGGCCTCTGAATATGTAACAGTCCTGCCTCATGTCCAAATGCTGGGTGGTGGTGGACCTCCCCTGCATATGAAATGAATTTCCGCACAGCACCACAATAGTGATATTACAGGCTTATCATTTTAATTGACTTTTTGACATATAAAAATATTCCTACAATCCTGCTTTACATTATAGTTTAATAACAGCTTAACACACATCTATGAAATATTCATTCCTGTTACATTCAAATTTTAAAATATCTGATGGAGAGTCTGGTTAACAGATAAAGGAGAATCCCTGGAATATTAAAGACACTGAGGTGTAGGTAGGACCCAGACCCTTCACTGGAAAGGACAGCACAATTACCAGGAGGACTGCCTGTTTCACTTTTAACTTGTAATTATTCCCTTGAACTAAAACATGGGGACTCTGAGAGATTGGGCAGTGGGTAATCACCATTCACCTACACAGCTGCAGGCAGAGAGGGCATTTCCCCATGAGCCTCCCTTAGCCGGACAGTCAAGCAAAGTGACACCCACCGGGATCATATTTATATGCTGAGAACACTGAGGGGTTACACTGATTCGCTCAGTGTTGAGTGTTTCCGCAAACTGCAAGCTAAGTCCTTGTCCATTTCACATTTGCTTAGCCTAACACTCGACTCCAACTCGTCCCCCGCCCCCCCTCCTCGAATATGGGGCAAATCAGATAGGTTTAGCTCGAAAACATGATATGTGTTCAAATCATGAGGTAATGTCGGTACTTTGTTCCCCATCAATTTTTTAAATTAATTATCTGGAAGCAAACAGCGGTTAATTTTGGCCATAGGCTTTTTGATTAGGAGCTTTGACCCCCTTTGCCTTTTGGCATCTCCTATACAATCCTCATGACATGCAGGGTAACCCTTGACACCTGATTCAACACAAAGTCACAGCCCAGCCAATCTTTCACATTCAGCAATCCTATTGTTGCCATGGGGCACTGGCTCACAACTTCCATACTCCTGTAAGGAAAGCCGCCATTCCACAAGTCATCCCACGGCTGCGTGCAATTTCTTTCCGAGGGACGAGGAGAAAGGAAACCCAGAAAGGAAGAGGAGAAAAGCTGTTCTCCCCCTCCCAACCCCCTCAACACTTTGTGCTATTACTTCTGTTTTACAAACTTTACACTACAGCGCCGTCCCATATGTTTGTACAGCGCACAAGGAGGTTTCTTTAGAAAGCGCTGATGCTAATTATAAATTTAATTTGCATTTTAATTAGAATGGTAGCAAATTAAAAGCGTGGCAGCTGGAGAATTTTGAACGCTTTGCAGAGATGTGGTGTCAGTATCTCCCTGCTTCTGACTTTGCAGCCTTTTCATTTACCTCCTTCCCTATCTTCCATTCGCACAGACACATTGCAGATTTCTCTCCACCAGTTCCTCTGTCTCTTTCCTCTCCCTCTCTCTATGCCCCTCTCTCCACTCTCTCCTCTCCCCCTCACTTCCACGTGTATAGAGAGTCTTTTCCTCCATCCATCTCCACCAAGTTATGATCCCTTTCCGCACTGATAAATCGTCTGGGCTTGTCTGCAGCCTGCACCCGGTGGGCAGCTGTGATAGACTGGATGCTTTTGGACAGCATGTCTGAGCCTCTGCGAGCAACACTTTTCTTGGCTCGCCTTGTCTGCCACACTATTACAGGGAGAAACCTAACATTTTTTTTTTCTCTCTCCCTGAATAAGGGGGCTGCGTGTGCTCATTTGGCCTCCATTAACCACGGATTTCAGTCTGGATAATAGCGCTTTAAGTACTAAGCGCCTTGGCCACAGGTGTTGGGCACGTTAATCAGACATTCATCAGGCCCACCCCGCCTCTGTCCTCCACGACCAAGCAAAGGCATTGTTCAGGGTACACCTCTGGGCAAAAGCCCTGTGCTGTCAGCCTTTGCGCCTCTGGAGTCAGAGGCTCCAGTCAGCTTCCCAGCGCTGTCTCTCACTTGAGAAGTGATCATGCCTGCTTTTAGCACTCACCGCGAGCATATTCAGTCAGCTCTGTCGTTTTCCCTATGTTGTGTCTCCATGGTCATTTTCCTTCCTTCTGTTCACTTCCCCCACAGTGTCCTTGCTCAATAATTTTCGTTAATTGATTGACAGCTCTGATAGACCCAACTAACCTCTATCTCACTCTCATGTCTGTTTTTAAATAAGTACTTGTACGTCCAATGACCTTGTCGCCTCATCAGCTATCAGAAAATGAGCATGCAGATATGGAAGGAGCTGATTAGCAAAATAAGCAATAGATCTCGTTCCTGGCTGAAGTCCACAGGAAGCCGTGACAACCAAACTTTGCCATCTTACATTGCAACCGGAGTCTAAAAATAAAGGCTAAGCAATAAAGCAGGGGATGCCGAATCTCACTGGCATCCTTTCAGATGTGCAGGAAGCAAGCAAGCCCTCTGCATCGGTTAGCCACCTTGAAGAGAGAAGACCAGGAAAGGGGAGGGCTTCTCCCTCCGTGACTTGGCACCATCTCATCCCCTTCATCCCTGGCCTCATTAAACCCGAAAAGAAACCTGTGCTAAGTTTGGAGGCTTTTTTCATCTTCTTCGAAAGAGACGGGTGTCCTGTTTATATTTCATTGTGTGTTCTTTTACCTTTTCCCCTGGCAGCCCTGATTGTGATGCATGTTAGATACATGCCCCGTTAGAAGATGCACTGCTAATATGGAGCTAGTCAACCTTCACCCACGAATGAAAAGGCAGGACGCATTGAGCCTCATCAAAGCCCTAAAGACTTATTCCCCTGTTTAGGGAAATAAAGGAAGAAATGAGAGCAAGTCGTGAGAGTAAAACACTCGTTTTGGCTTCTTTTAAATGTTCTGATTTGATTTTCTACATAATCATCACATTTTATCTGTGAGACTCAGATAGGAACTGACAATAAATCATTGACTCATTCATTTTAACACATTTATATGAAAACAGTGTGTCCAAATGAAGACTTTGCACTTTAACTCCATACAAATTTTAGTTGACACAGTGACTCATTGAAGCCTCATATTGATTTTACATCTTCCTTTTCTGGGTTTGTTTTTTTTTTTCATCAGTATTTAAGATAGCAACATATTTGAACAGGGTTAAAATGGTTTATACCAAGGTTACTGAGAAGTGTTGGCATTTCTCAAGGAATACATTGCAACTATACAAATACTAGCTACTTTGAACCAAGTTGTGGAAAGTGAAGAGATGTGAAAAGCATGGTAACTACTGTCTTTGTGTAACATCATTTCAGAAGGGTTCCCCAAAATCTAACTTCTGTAAGATTTGAGTCCCAAGAGAAAGATGGGAAAGCAAATGATGCCAACACTTTACTAAGGAAGAAGAGCTGACAAGGTAGGAGCAGGGTAGCATTTGTTCCGAGGATCAAAGTCTTGTCTTGAATTTCCAGTGTGACTTTCCAATTACTCAGACCCTGTTTTAAGTATGACTCTCTAGAGGGAAGAGTTTTGTTTTTCCTTCCTCTGAGAAGTGTGTCTGAAACTCTAAAAAGGGGGAAATGTGTGTGATAGTGTTGTTTCACAACCTGAATAAGGGTCTCGCAGTCAAAGAGTAATTATTTAACTTTGTGGATAATGATATGCAAAACGTTGGCCCCGCCTTACCCTAATTAAGATCGCACGATAAAATAGTGAAAAAATCAAAGTTTTAACTTCCCTGACAACACAAATCCTTTATCTGCCTTCTTCCAAGCCAAAACAAGAGACATTGTGCCTAAAACTGTACAAGTCAATCCCGCCACTTTCAAAGGAAACACCCATTTTTGGTAGTATTCTGAAATGGTTGACATAAGACTTCTGAGATAAATTTCTCTCCCGGCTTCCTTGGAACGTTTAGTTTTTCTTCCTGTAATTTTTTTTTCTGCAGCTGTACACAAACACTTTCATTAACCCAAGAATGGATTATTTGGAGTGCTAATTAATTGATTCTTCAAAAATGTCAATTGACACACTCCCAGGGAAAACCTGATCTAAGCAACTATGTTAATCAAGCCATTGTACTTATGGGTCTTCCTGAATATCAGACCATCTGAAATGAGGAGAACTTTGCCTCTGCTCGCCTGGCTCTCGTGGGCAGCTAATTAATATGAGCCGAATATGACACTTGCGCTTGTACATTCCCCATACTGCCTGACAATAACTCTGCAAAATTACATTTTAGCTAAAGAATGGAAACAGTGTTAAATACCGTTATTTGCCTGCTTCTGATGTCTGAGAGTCATTATGAAAGCAATTACAGCAGTTTCTCTGTCTGTGTGTCTATGGGGTATTTATTATCTGGATAGGTCTGAATCCTTTGCCAGGTGGAGAATATATATGGCATATTAAAGACAAGGGAATTTGGGCACAATTACCGGGGAGGGAGCTGGAGAAGAAACAGAATCAGGGTTTCGCAGGTGAGCCTTCCATAAACAGTAATTTAATAGTCAATGCTAGAGATCTGGGGAAAGTTGTAGACTCTTTTTGATTTGAATTTTAAAAATTCTCCAGGTTTCCAAAACTCAGCAATGAGGGGCAAAAATTAAACTTAAGATGGGAGTGAAAATCAAAAGAGAGAAACAAGAGGAAAATGAATGGATCATGGCAGCAGTGAAAACACAGTTTAAATTGACACTCAAGTTTAAATAAATGAAGATATAACAACATGATGCAATCAATATACAAGATGCGTTTTTCGCCAGATAAAATTGTGCGTGGTGTTTTCCATAGTTAGAAAAATAAATCCAAAGACACGGTTTCCATGCTCCTTCCAGCACTGCGTCCCATATCACTGGGATCTGGTATGATCAGAATGAATGCATGTGTCTATTATGGACTTGAGTCCTCTACACCAAAGATGCCTCTCGAATTCAAAGGACACTACAGCGTGACAATAAGGTCTGTGTGTTGCTTTTCCTTCAGAGGCATTTTTCTCCTAGGGTAGTGTCTGAGAACTGTCCTGGATATGACTCAGTTCAGCCAGTATTGATTGCTCACTTCCCAATATGCCCAGTGTTCTGCGTTCTGCAAATGCTATGGAGAATCGCAGAGGATGAGGACTCTGCCTTCAAGAAACTGGGACGTAGGAAAATGAGAGGGACCATTTGGGGGTCTAGGCTTTGGGGAATAAGCCTGATGTGTACTGTCATGTTGTATATATCACACGCTCCTGTCATCTCTGCTTATGTGTAAGGAAAATCTGGTGCAGAAAGGTAAGTTTATTTTTGAAGTCATGTGAACGAGAGGTAATGCTGATTCTCAAGTCACCTTCGGTCTGAATATGAAGTGTTTCCCTCCACTAACTCATTTGTTCCCCAAGGCTCCATCCTGGATGGAGAAACTTGACAAAGGATTCTCGAAGGGAATTTGGAAATGAGTCTTGCAAATGGAAAACCATGTCATAAAAGAAGTAAACTCTCCAATTTCCTATCCTCTGGGAACCTTAAGACACAAAATACTTTATATGTATATGAATTCATATATTATTTATATTTCTATGTATTATTTATGTTTACACAAAGGCCATCATACTTTACAAAGATAAAAGGCTAGTTTATACAGTCCTTAATAGAGTGGTCTGTGTGTATTCAAACTGCCACTCTGAGAATAAATAAGGCTTAGGCTGAGACATGATTAACCAAGACATTTGGAGGGATGAGGAGGTAGACTGGATGGAAGCCTGGGCCAGTATTCCTGATGTATCCTATCTGCTCTCGACATATGACAGAGCATATCATATGTGTCCAAGAGACAAGACAGTGCTGAGTACCAGGCTGGGGTATCCATGACACTCTGAGAACAGTTTGGTAACCTCAGCATTGTTGAGCCGTTGCTCCCACCCCTCTCCCTCATTTCCCCATCCTTCTGTTCCTTTATTTCTCAAAGTGCAGTAAGGCTTTGGCATAGGAAAATCACTCTCCTTAAAAGGTGGGTACTCTGATGTTGCTACCCTATGGTACTACATAGGGTAGCATCTTCTTACCACATATTGAGGTGTTTCCCCTCCCATGAAAACAATCAATAAGAAGGATCTCAAATCCAAAGACTTCAGGGAAAAGGAGTGCCATGTGGCTCTGAGGTGAAGATGCCATATGGAAAATGAAGGTATGTTAGAAGACTTTAGGACCATCTTATTTTTGTAAATTGAGTCATTTCAGCGATTATGGTCTTAGTCATTCTAGCACACACTGAACCCAGGTCTTATTTCTCTTTTGTCTCCAAGGATAAGAAAGGGTTAGAGATTCTTGCAATCTTGGATATAATGGGAAGCCATATTTGAAGTAATGTACAAATAATCATCTCTTCCAGGAAGAGACCTGGTTATTTGTTCTCATCAATTCAGACCATGAAACCCAATATGGAACAGTTCAACAAAACACCTGGGTTAAAGTCCTAGCATCTGACAGTGTCCCATTATCTCCATGTTTTTAGTGCAGGACAGGTGATGATGCTTCTCTCTCACAGCCCAACGTGGGGGAAAGACGCTGATAGAAATGGACAGGAAAGACACTTCCTCACACAGAAAAGAGTCACCGCAATAAGAGACCTGAAATGCGAGAACGCTAACCACAGTCAGAGGAACTGGCTTGCTCAGGCATGAGCTCAAGTCACGTCAGGTGACATGTCACTGGATTGGCAGAAACACATTGAACAGGAACACGAGAACTTGTAGTAAACAGATGCTAGATTATAAACTCAGGAGGAAAGAGAGAGAGAGAACACACAGCAGGTGTAACTTTAGTGCTATCCAGTTTGGCCCCAAAATGTATGCTCAGCTATAGACCTTTAAATGGCCAAATTTCATCAGCCAGATTTCAGACAACGACACATCCAGTAACTATCATACGTTACTGTATATGTATGTGCCAACAGCGGAAGCAGAAGAGGGTGTCATCAATAGTTTCCACACAGATTTACAGAGTGAGGGAAGCAGGGTACATAAGAATAACACACTAATCATTATGGGTAACTTCAATGCAAGAGTGGGATCTGGATAAAGAATGGACGATAGTGTTGTGGGCATATATGGATGCGGACAAAGAGAACAATAGAGGGTAACAACCGCTTGACCTCGACTATGCAAATGGTTTGTACATATCCAACAAGAAATTCAAGCAGACCAAACCATCAAGATGCTGGGCATGGGATTCCCCTCAAGTACACATACAGCCAAATTGGATACCTTTTGGTCGCAGGAAACTCTTATCTAGTATCCAAAACAGTCGATCATTTCCTAGTGGCGACTTAGGGTCAGATCACCAATTTGTTATGGTCAACATTCGACTAAAATTGAGGAGAGGCACACCAGGCAAGATGGACCGGAAGGAAGATCAATTGTAAACAACCGATGAATCCAACTTCCGGAGAGAGTATAAGAGAACCACTGACATAAAGATGAGGGAAGTCATTAAAAAAAAATCTACAAATATCCAAAGCGAATGGAAGAGAGTCAAACGAGCTATGCAGGATATTTTCAAAAGAGACACTTGGTTATGCAAAGAGGGCAGCACCAGTACTATGATTTACTGCAGAGACGATCAACCTGGCAAAAAAAAAAAAAATGAAGGAACCTGAAAAGCAAACCAAGAAGCAACCTGCAGGCAGCAAAACACCACAACTATCTGTACAAGGAGATGAAAAAAGAGCGAAGAAGGAAAGAGCTGTATTTACAAGGTATATGCAAAGAGTTCGAAGAGACTAGACTCTATACTCCAGTCTTGTCTACGAGGCTATCAATACAGGTAACTGCTAGATATGTTCCTCAGATTCAGGTGATTAAAGATGGACAAGGTCATTTATTAACAGAACCCAAGGAAGTAAAGCAAAGATGGAGACCATACTTTGACATCCTATACAATGACCCTAATGCTGTCAACATAGACTACAATGAGAAACACTTGGGCAGCCACTCAAACACCAGAGACGATGGGGAACTATCAAATGTTGACAGGAACAAGATAGAGGAAGCTGTCTAGAGAGCAAAAGGCAGGAAGGCCCCAGGAGTGGATAATATCACAATAGAAGAGCTGGAGGCAGCTACAATAGGCTCAGGAGCTGAGGTGCTTCTCAGGCAGGAGAGATATGGAGACATGAAGTGATTCCCACAGAATGGAAAATCTCAGTCATAATTCCCACATACAAGAAAAAAACAGCTGAACCACTGAAACTACAGGCAGGAGTAGGATTTGTTTTGTCCTAGCAGTAAGATCTTCTCCTCTATTATCCTATAAAGGATCAAGGGTAGAACAGAGGCCCAGTACAGATTCAGAGCTAACAGGAACACAATAGATCAGATCGTCACTTTGAGGCAACTGATAGAAAAATAAAAAAAAAAAATTGGAAAAGACTTATGTCTGTTACATTAACTTCAGGAAGGCATTTGATAGCATTTGGAGGAAAGGACTTTGGGAAACAATGAGGTTCTACAAACACCCAGAGAAAATCATAAGAATGCTAGAAAATGCCTATAAAGGTACCTTTGCATCAGTCAAAGTCTGTGGAGAACTAAGTGAAGAGCTTAAGACAAGTGTAGGAGTGTTGAAGAGATTTGTCCTCTCACCACTACTCTTTAATATATTCCTGGAATTTATAGTAGCTGCATCCCTGGAGAATGAGGAGATAGGCGTGCAGATAGGTGATGTGGGAATCAGTAACCTGCATTTCCCCGACAATATAGCACTAAAGGTCCAAATGAGCTGCAGGCTATGGAAAACAGAGTGTGGGAAGCAAGTGAAAATCTCATTATGAAAGGAAGCATTGAGAAGACTGAGATACAACAATGGGAAGGGTGCACAAGAAATTTTTAACATGGTAATAAAAAAAATCAGAACCTCAAGCAAACAGCCAACTTTGTACATCTGGGGAAAAACCCTCAGTTCAGAGGAGGGAACTATTTCAGATATCAAGAGGTGGATAGGGAGAGTGAGGGCTGCATTCCAGGCACTAGGAAAGGTTTGGTCAGCAAGAAACCTAACAGCAACAACAAAATTACAAGTGTATGAGACACTTGTCTTGAGCTGCCTTCTTTACAACTGTAAAACCTGGATAATGAAACGCTCCTCAGAACAGCGGCCGAATGTGTTTGAGACTGCATGTCTCAGGATTCTAGACGTCACAGAAAGAGATAGGCTGCATAGTGGCGACGCTAAGAAACATCGCCAACTACAGAAGGAAGGAAACTCTAGGATATGGCAATGAAGCTTGAGATGCTGTAGCCATATTATGAGAATGAATGACGGCAGATACCCGAAGATAGCACTGCTTGGAGGAGAGCACGGGAGAAGAGGAGGAAGGCCCAAAGATGCTGGATACACAGCATAAAGGAACCTTGGGTTTGAAAACAACACAAGCATCTAGAACTGCCCAGGATAGGAACACCTGGAGAACTGCAATAAACAGGCTGCCCATGCATGCTTCAGTATTGCCGGGGCGTATGTGATGAATGAATGATACAAATAATCATAGTAGTAGCAGATGAGAGGGGAAGAAGAATGAGGCCACCCAGGTTCACTGTATCTACATCACTCCGTGTGTCTCAGAGCTGCTCCTTTAGACAAAATGCCACCGTCATCTACAGAGATTGAAGTGCTAGTGATGAAATCACTTTTTCTTTCATCTTTTCCGTTAACGTTCCAAACTTTGGGGCAGAGAGCTATCTGACAAGTATGGTGTTTGATGTGTCTTTATAGGTTAGCCTACTTTTATAAGCTGAGATTTATTAAATACTCATTAAGGAAAAACTATTCGTTAAAATATCAGTCAGAAGGAGCTAGATTACTATGAGGTAAGGACCTCAGCATCCCAGTATCTTGATCCAGCACCATCAGTTCATGTCTGCCTCATCTTCCGGCTCTTATGACTCTCTGCATGCCTAGTGCCAACCCCCCCCCCGACACACACACCTAGTACACTGTTGACAGTATTTAAGAAAGGGAAATAGTTGGAGGACTGGCACAATTAAATGCTCTAGGCACACTAGTAATTCCTGCCACCTTTTCTTGCAATAATAGCACAACGGTAGTAGCCTCAGGAATCCCAGCAACCTCACCATTTGCCAGAAGAGCTGAGTTGGTGCTCTGGTCACCACCATAAATTTATAGGACACCAGTTCCTGATATACTCCTAGAATGTCACTTGCTGAATAGGCAGACCATGGTGAGTAGCATGGAAAGAGTCCTCTGGAACTGCCAGCGTGCCTCCTCATTGCTTGATTGGATTCAGTAAGCATTAGCTTGCCCAGGATTTTCTAGCCAAGATCAAGAATTCTTGTGCTGGCTCAGTTCCGTCCCAAGCGTCAAGACACAGAGACAACAGCATGCGTGATCAGATGCTATCTGCACTGGCTACAAGCTCAGGTGAACCTCTTTCCTGCATCAGCAGACATCCCTTTCGCTTCGCTGATCAATAATTCTAGCAACACGAAAAGCATCAAACGCCTCAAAGACATCCCAAAGGCACAGGTCACCAAAGGGAATAAAAAGAAAAATGGCGCATACATTAATGTTCTCCAAAGGCCTTGCAAACAGCCTTGTAGGCCTGAGGCCTACAAGGGGCCAGTGCTGATTGATTGGGATGCTTAAAATTATAGAGCCGGAACAGTAATTCCTTATGATACGACCTTCTGAACGTCCAGAGGAAGAGATTTTAGTTCAAAGGCTGGCAGTTTAACAATCTGCATTTTTCTTTCCAAGTAAGTAAGAAAGGAAAAAAAAACATGCATATAGTATTGTGAAATACATAAATACAATAACATTAAGATTGGAAACAATACTGACACTAAGGGTGATGAAAGGAAGTAGGGAGGAGCTGCCATTTCTGACTGTTGTAGCCGATGGCAAACATTGGAAAATTCTTCCCTTGAGGGCAACTTGGAAATGTGTAGCAGTATTCAGAAACTTTGTGTGGCCTTTCCCTCTGCAATTCTGCTTTCAGAACGGAGTCTTACACAAACAAAGCAGAGATGTGTCCCCAGGTGCATTTTCACAGATTATCAACCTATCATTTTTATAGCAGGGAAATACTAGGAGTAAGTATGAGTTAGGCACGTCAGGAAATGTGACATGTGAAAGACCTGATAAACCAATGAAATGAAAAACATGTGGTGATTACCAGACGGGAATGAAGCAGGCTTGTATCGGAGTCCTACTTTGTAAATTCCACTATGGAGAATCCTTAGGAGCAGAGAAAAAAAAAAAGAGATGGAAGATAGCAACATGTAACATTTAAAGAAACATGCAAGCTAAATTTAAAAAAAAAAAAGTTACCATGGGTCTTGGTAGTATCATCATTTCTAAATGTGTTGTCTCAGGGGCCATGTCCAATTTCACATATGATGTGAATGAGTCATAAAGATGAGGCACATACATGTCAAATTGCTTCCTAAGCCTAGCTTTGTAACAAGTTTCCGTAAAATAATGTGCATTTACACTAGTGTTTGTACACAATAATGCAGTGGGGTGCTTGAAATTTTATTTTATATATTCATTGAAAGGCGCTCTCCTTATAAAACATTGAATCATGCTTAGCACGCACCATGTATAGACACAACATCTCTCTTTCTAAGGGTAAAGATGTTGTTAGACTCAGGAGATAGGAACAAATTGTTAATATGTCCCTTTTTTTTTAGAAGAAACACATTCTGACATTTGTTAATTAAACTTCTCTTAAGGTTTAATGCGTTGTCAAGACAAGACATATTTTCAGGGAAGCCTGTGATCTTACCAAGCTTTAAAATAACCCAAAAGCAGTTTTGACAGTCTACCTAATGGAGATAAAAAGATATTTAAAGCTCATTCCAATCGAAAGAAACAGGAGAATCTGATTCATCCCCCATTTCGCAGGATGACAAAACAGGAAAAATGGGGCTTACGTCCTTCGAAGATGATCCGCAGGGCTTGAAGAGAACTTTTGCTTTGTATAATTGATGCTGTTTAATGATGAGGCCAAAACTTCAGACTGTGATATACTTTAGGAGGCATTAATAGGGTCAAACGTTTCAATGTTTATAAGATCACTTATAATTCATTTCCAATGTTAAAAGGAATTTAATGGGAGTTTTTTAAGTTCCCAGTGTTGATGATGTTAGGGAGATTTCTCTGTAGGTGCAGTTTTTCACATGAAGAAAATCCTTGACACAGGACAGGGATGGTGACAGAGATGAAACTCTTGAGGGCCACCAAAACCATCTTGATATGGACTACATAGTACAATATAGATGCATAGGTTTCAGAAGCCTACAACCGTATTTATAGAGGGATGCAATACAGTAGCAAGTGTTAGCAATCCCCCAAACCCAGTAATACCTCTCGAGACATTCACTGCTGTTCTTCTAACATTTAGGTGGGTTTAGAATGCTAAGTGAAAGTGCAGGTGAAAAAAAGAACCAACGCCTGTGCCAGAGAGAAGTTAACACACCAACTGGTCACTAATTCAGCTCTCCAAACTTTTTTTTTAAAGTATATTTGAGTGTGTGCGTTTATAAAGACAAATAAGCACATATATGTATAACTACCAAAATATGATTTCAGAGTGTGATAACACAAAACTGTTCCTCTGTTGAAGTATTTAAATAATGAAACCCAGTAAGCCATGCAATCTCTGCCATAGTCTAAGGTCAAGATGGATGCGACTGTATTGGGGTTAACTGTGATCGTCATGCGATGCCTAATGGACAAACTTAAGGGTCACAAAGTGCAGCTGGGCTCACCTTGCCATGGTGTATTGTCTCAGTTTTTAATGAAATGAAATGCTGAGCCTTGGGTTGGCATGGGCGCCTATGTAAACTGAGGGACAGACAGATCCCCTTCTGACTGAGAATCCAGGGAAAGATATATGTGGCAACAAACTCTTCCCTGGAAGAGTCTTTTGAAGACGTATACTGCTCTTGTATACTGTAAAACCAATTTACCTGTCGTCGGCTCCCTGGCACTGAGTGCCCAGTGTTGAGGACTATTGTCAGCTGGTGCGAAATTTCCCACAAGTCCTAATGGGTGGTATTTCGTTTCCTCTTTATATCACCTGCTGTCTACCCCTTGGTTAATTGCCTTCTTAAAAGAAAGGCCATTCAATTTAAGACATCTGCCTTGCAATTTCAAAGAAAGAGTCTAGCTATTACCAGTGCTCTTCAGCTTTCTCCCACTACAACAAAATACAGAGGGTTTGGAGACTTAAGGAGGAGGATGCATTTAGATTCATGGTTCTTGGGAGTGCTACTCTTAAGTTCTGGAGACTATGGGTCCCTTGTGAGTACTGGATATTCATGTGACTGGAGCAAGGATCAGAACAGAGGGCTTACACTAAAGCCAGGAAACAAAAAGGAAGAGATATAGGCTGTCTTCCCACACTCCCCTTTGAAGTGTCCATGTCATGTCCCAGTCACATCACATCTCTGAAAGGCTCTGTGACCTGTCAGTAGTACCACCCTGAGGACAAAGCCTTTAACACATGAGCCTCTCAGAGACACATACACAAACCACTGCACTCTCAAACTCAATTTCAAATAAATCAGAGGCATCAATTTGAAAAAAAAGTTAGTTTGGTGATTTTCTTTTGTTTGTTTGAAACAAAATCTTGGTATGTAGCTCTGGATGACCTGTATCTCTCGGTGTACAGCAGACTGGACTCAAGACTGGTAGTGATGCTCTGCTCTCTGCTTCCTAGGGGGCATGGGGTTGCAAGAATTTAGAAAATAAGAAAGAAAGAAAAAAAGAGAACGAGAAAAACTATTTTTTTTAAAAAGTCTTTCTACTTTTTCTTCCCACCTTTAAAAAGAGAAAAATACAGAACTCTGAGGTGGCTTGATTGAACAGAGGGTCCTGAAGATCAAAGACTACTCAAACTCTGCCTGCTTTTCAATAAGAATATTGATACTTTACTACAGCCATAAACATGTAAGTCAAAAAAGAGACTAAGTCAAATACATTTGAGATAGAAAACACAAAAATGATTTTGTCTAAGATTCCAAGACATCAATAGCAGAAGGAATTTATGTTTATTTTAGAAGAAAAATTCAGATTTCCAGTTCCTATGAGACTTCGAATGTTTAGATCTAAATTTCAAATTGTCTGTTTCATTAAACCCCATACAGAAACATTCTCACAGCAAGGGATAGCTAAGGATCACATAAGGATGTGTTTGTCTCTTCTTTGTGACTTCCTTATGAAAAGAGTATGGTTTCTAACTGTGTCCTGAATATTTCCTTTTATATTCACAAATAGGCACAGTTCTCGTCCTTCATCAAAGAAATAAATCCTTGACAGAGACCATTATGAAAAATCAGAACTGATCAAGATGGAGAATACATATGAGCATTGTGTGCTGGCCCATCTCAGCGGGCACAACTACTTCACAGCTTCTTTGTCTAAGGCTCAGATCCTAGGAGAAGGGGTGGAAAGATTGTAAGATCCAGAGAAACAGGACGCTTGTCGTGAGAGTGTGTCTTCTAGAAGTGCCAGAGAAGCCACATCCATGAAGCCTCATTAACGTGGTTGCCTAAACAAAAACCATGTAAACACTGATATGTTAACATCTACAGAGGGAATCTGATGGGGCCTCAAGCATAGACTAAGAACTACAGTGTAACATGGAGGGGCTACTTGTCAGAGTTTCTGTCCTGCCCAGTTCCTGCAGCTGCTTAGACCCAAAGAAAATCACTCAGAGGTCTCCATAAGGTTATAAACTGATTGGCCCATTAGCTCAGGCTTCTTATTAGCTCTTGTAGCTTATATTAACGCATTACTCTTATCTATGGTAGCCACATGGGCTCAGTACCTTTTTCAGTGAGGCAAGTCACATCCTGCATTTTCAGTGATCTGAGCAGGACTGAGGAGGAATGGGCTTTCTCCTTCCCAGCATTCTCCTGTTCTCATTGTGCCACCTCTACTTCCTGTCTGGTTTTCCCGCCTATACATCCTGCTTGGCTACCGACCAATCAGCGTTTATTTAAGATATGATTGACAGATACAGACAATTCTCCCATACTACAGGCAACTAAGAAACGCTAAACAGATCTCGCATGTCTAAAGCAATTTGTATTTACTATGAAACATAAGGTATGGACAGGCCATTGAGGAAAATTTCTCTTGGTCTCTCCATGATTTAGTAACCGTTGTGCTTGTTCTGAATATATGGAAGGTGACCATCCTGCTAGTGTTGTTTATTAAACAATTTGTGCTCCATATCACAGTCTCCTTTGGGCAACTTCCTAAAGGAATATTTGTAAGGATATTTGTTACTTAAGAATCCACAACCTTTCTGACTTTCATAGAAGTCTAAACTCATACAGAAGATGCTGCATCTTTGTCTCAAGGCAACAATCAGGCAGGGTAAGCTGCAACAATCAAAAAGTAGCAGTGCAGGGACCTCAGAAAAGGGGGAACTGCTTCTACCCCAGCAGGCAGGGCTAAAGGCACAAACACTGCCAAGAATCACTTCTGCTCCCCAGAGGCCATGGGCTGTGTGCCTTGGGACATGGGCATTCCAGAGATTTCAGTCCCCTGAAACAGAACAAGGGATCTTCCTGAGCCTTGAGTCTCTCTCTGCATGGTATGGGGAAGTTTTGAAAAGGGCAGAAATCTAGTCACCGTTCAGCCACAGTGTTTAGCAAGGGCAAAGAGGAAATGCTGTGATGCCCCTGACACCCCTGACCAGGACAGAATAATTTAAAAGTTTTCCAAAGAAACAGAGAGAGAGAGAGAGAGAGAGAGAGAGAGAGAGAGAGAGAGAGAAGGAAGGAAAGAAGGAAGGAGGGAAGGGAAGGAAACCCAACATTCAAGAACTGGCATATAAGATTTTAATCAGCTATGTAAACTCTAAGTTCACATAGGGGTCATGTTATAGGACTCAGGCCAAAACTGATAACAACAGAATTGAAACCAAAATCATTCTCAATGAAAATTTTTCAGTTTTCCAATGAAGCATAGAACCGCTACGAGATATAATTGGGTTGGCAAGATTATTACCTTACTCATCGAACTCATCGATATGAAACAGCACCATAGCAACACTTTGTCTCATGTTAAATGATTTGGAACTATAGCCTTGCCAACTTAACATGGCAAGCTAAGTATACTTAGGATAGAGCTTAAAGAATGGTTAGGAGTGGAGGGAGCCAAAGGGGCATGCTAAAGACTTTGGGCGTGCGTAGTACTGTTGAGGGACTGGAGCTCGGCAGTTTGATGGACAAGGACTGAGGTAAAATAGGCTCGGGGAATATCAGTGGCACACAGCTTTCAAAGGTCTCAAGAAAATCTTAACTTTGTAATTAAATCTTGTGCAAGATCTAGAAAGAGCAGTCTGGACAGGTTGTGAGAAATGACAGTGGCTTTGAGGAATAAAGAAAATCTCATGGTGTAACCATTGGCTGGCCAGAAAGTCTACAGTGACTTACCACATCAGCCACCATTTGCCCACGAACACTGCTCCTGTCTGTCTATAGATGGTATCAGCATCTTTACCAACAGTAGAATGTACTGAGCCACTAACAATTTAAGGAGCACTTGAGAAATACCTTCTACAGCAGGAGAAAGGTGCCAGAGCACCATGGTACCCGTTGAGTAGAACATTGAGTCCAACACATGAGCATATACAGCTCCATCCCTACCTATGTGACCATGTGAGGCCACGTGCAGATATACACAAAGAACTACACTACAGAAGATAATTTGCTCTCATTTTATCCTTTGAACATTTTGCTTGTATAACCTTTATGCAATAAGTGAGAGATTCTAGAAGACAAAACCTTTTTAGAAAAAGCCAGTTACGTTCACTTTTTTTTTTTTAAAAAAATGCGACTTGATTATCATCCCTTTGCAAGAATACTAAAGCTTTACTATTGGAGCATTTGAAGCCATAACTAGAAATGTTTTCCTTGCCGTTGAAAATGATATAGCATGCACATGTGTGCACATAGAACAAGGATGGAGAAATCTTTGATTGCTAATTTCCATGTTCATCAGTATGAAGAAGCTGAATACATTTTTAGTAGGCACTTGCCTTTTAACCAGCCTACCAGGGTATTGACTAGCATCATCAAACTGAGAGATCACTCTCCCATACTTGGGAAGGCATCAATACTGGACCCCGCCCCCCTCACCTTTATTGATCCGAAAGTTAGTATTTACATCACTTTAACAACAACATGGCAACTTACAGCATAGATTGTCACCATTACCATAACATCCAGAGGCATGACTCCAGATACCCATACTTCATTGAGAAACAGCAAAGCCAACCCCTGTCTAGGACACTAGTGTTTGAAAACCAACCTAGTGTTCATTCCTATTGTCTCCTTACCCATGCAGAGATGTCCAAGGAAGAATAACTCTTATTCGGGGGTAAGAATTCTGAACATGAGGATTTCCTATAAATGAACCTCATCTACCAGTTAATCTCTGTCCAATATCAAAAGCAAGCAATCTCTGTCCAATATCAAAAGCAAGCATAATCTGCACACTTGCTTTATGTATAGAAAAGCCTATTTTTAGAGCCATTGGTTGAGAAAGAATGGCTCATTGAGAGAGCTCTTCCTTCTGAGGAAACCCCTACTGTGTGCTTAAAAGCCAGGTTGACTAGCAATACTGATGAAAAATTGTCCACCATCCTTCACCAAATCCTTTCGATGCTACCCTTGGTAATGGAGCAATCTTCTAGATCAATTAAATGCAGAAGCAGTTGAGACTATGCCTGATGCCACTCTGTGAGCCATCTTCTCGGCTATGGCAGCCAGAATGTGTAAGATTGCACATACTCAGCTTTATTTCCCAGCAGAACATCTGCAAGTCCCCAGTCGGGTCCTGCGTAAGGTAATCACAATCAAGAGGTTGAATGATAGAACGAATTAGGAGATAGCCCTGAGGCTATCATGTGGAAGGAAAGTCTGGGATCTACAGTCTTGGAAACCATTTATGACTGCCATAGGCAACAGGCTTTATCGGAGGTCTCCTATGAAAATGCCAGCACAATTAAGCTTTGTAGACCATATCCACACAGCTATTTAGACAAGCTCTCTTTAAAGGATAGTAACTGAGACCCAGTAGGTTGTTCTGAAGTCTAAGGTAGTCCCTGATACCTGGAATTCCTAGAGTGCCCTCAATGTTACTCTTGCATGTACTGAGTCCCAACAATTACGACCTAACTGGTAAACTTGATGCTTAGACATCCATCTGGATGTGAGCATGCCTATCTGATCATCTACCCACCCCCTATCTATCACCTTTGAATTACTCAGTTCTTTTATTGTCCCTATTTTCTGAAAATAAATTCAGAATTTGTATATTGCATTTTGAAAATCTGTTCTAAAAAAGCACACGTTAAGTATGCATTGCAAACTGTATGCAAGCATGAGGGAATGCAAGAATGCGTGAGAAACAGTGTCTTGCCCTCCAAAAGCTCAAGAAAGGTCAAGATGGAAAAGATGAAGATAATCCTCGAAAACCAAGTAACCAAGTAACAAACTGGGGTTTGTCCTTCACTACAAACTGATAGGATATTCCAGTTTTAACATCACACACCCAACAGTTGACGAAAAGGGTCTCTCTTGGGAGCAGCTCAGAAATGGAGGATGTGACTGTGCTGATAGCAACCCTGAACCCTTGGAGACCAAGTGATGAGATCTCATGTATAGAATTCTTTTTTGATATTTCCAGCTGAGTGTCAAGGTGTTTGGGGTAGGGAGAGAGACTGGTGTCCCATGCTACATTTTTTCTTGTGATGGTAAATGGAAGAGATTTCGGAAGAGACAGTTTTGAAACCTAAATTCCTGGAACACTGGAGAAGTGACCATGGGTGATGTAAGGTGTTTCTCCTGTTTCCATCAGAGTCACTGGGAAAGACCCTGTGGATGCCAGAGGGTGACTTCTCATGTAATCCTCTACCTTTCTTTTTTGTCCAGTCCTCTCTAAAAATGAAAAGAGAAGAATGGTGGACAGATAAAGACATCCAGATGTTTAATAGACCAAAAAAGAGAATGAGAAGCTGAATAATGCTTCCTATCCTTGCTCACTTGGGTCAACATAAAAAAAAGGTGTGTGCAGAACACATTTTGATAGCCTGGTGATTGACCAAAGCAAACCAAATTGCTTAGAGAATGGTCTGTGTCATGATGAACACATACTTTAAAACATACTGACTCAAGGAAGCTGATTTGACACTTCCCCGTGTATACTAATAAGAGGGGAAGCAGTCTAAGTCAGGAGGACCAGCATGGAACAAAGAATACTGAAAGCAAGACCTGAGGACTAGGCAGTCAGTAGCCATTAGGGCCTATGATGGAGGGATTTATAGCACACCTCAGGAAACGGTAGTGTAAATGAGGAAGTGGGAGAATTGCCTGAGCCTGAGGAAGGAGAGTTCCAACATTAGATGCTATAGCAAGTACTGTCCTCTGCCCTCCTCTTATTCTTGGAATAAATTGATCAATCAGGTTTGCAAAATAAAGCAAGAAGGGGTGAAACTGAACTGATGAATTTAGAGGCCTCTAAAGAAGGCCTGCCCTTGGCCTTCCTTTCCTTCCCAGGCATTTCTGAGGCCCGGCACAGCCAGAAACTGCAGGGACAATGTTGTAGCTTCTGGGAATTGTCAACATGAGACTTACAGGAGAGAGAACAAGGGTGTTAAGATGTCTGGACAGCTGCTGATGGCTGACTAGGTGGAGCCAGATTCTTATGACTTCACCACAGTGGACTTGAACCTTAGGAAAAGTTCAACTCCATCCCAAGAGAAGTGACACTGCAGGCTTAAAGACCTTGAAAGACCATTTGGGAAGAGCAGTGTGATGTCAGATCCTCTAACTAAGCCCTGTCAACCTTCTCAGATGTATCAAGCATGCTCCTTTGTTGATCCATATCTCTTCCCTCATCTACCCTCCCCAGTCATTGGTCTGAAGAGAGGCCTGACAACTCATATTGAGAATGGTTACCTTGAAGTATGACTTTGCCACAAAGAGGCGATTGACTAATAACCACAGCTGGCCCTACCTCCCATGGAGGAGTTTTTACGTGAGGGATATTGGATATCTGGGGCAAGACAATATCTGGAATGAGTAGTTACTCAGTGGAGGTAGTCAATGTCTCAGTTCCCTGACCTCTATAACAATGTGGGTCCTGATGCCTCTCTTCCTAAATATTCAGAAGAAATTAAAATGCATTTAAAGCACCAAAGTGGTAGCCCACTCTGAGGCAGGTCTGAAGGGGTCCAGTTAGAAGCCCCTTTCTTTGGAAAATTCTGTACCTAAGACCTACACGGGAAGAAGAGGTACCCACACAAACCAACCGTTAGAATGTGGCCAGAGCCCTGTGGGGAAGCTCTGGAAACCCCAACAGAAGCAACTGCCAGTGGTCCAGGGAGGGGGAAGGGCTTGTAGGCTGGGTTGACAGTTGGTCCCCCCCCCCTTTCTAGTTTCATTCCCATCTTGTACTCCAGAAAGAAGGCAGCAAGTGCTGAGACTCGGGAGAAAGAGCCTCGTGGTTTTCAACTCCCTCACAAGAGACAAGACTTGGAAGAGTCCACTGCATAATTTGGAAGTTTCTACAAACACTTCCTTTCAAGAGTTCCCTGAAAAGAAATTATCTATTTCTATAAATTTAAACAATGCTACCAATAAATCTCTAAGGATCAAAGTCCTTACAAAGAGATGGGCGTGGATGATAGCCATGCTCTATTTATCACGACGATATGAGGTTGAAAATTTCTCTGAGGTACTCGCCAAAGATCAGTACTCTTGGGGGCTGCAGTAGCAGGAGGGATCCAAAGAGCAGAAGGAATGGGAAAGAAACCAGAGTGTACAGCCAGGGTGTCTGGGCTTTCTCTATGATATCATGTCCTGCCATCTACCCCACTATCTGGGACCTGCCTGTATCTCAGTTTCCCCATAAGGAAAATGTACTTTCATGAAACAAACACAGAGATGAGAGAATACTTGAAGGTGATGAGGGAAATCAGAGAAACAAAGTAGAAAGACTGGCAGGGAGAACCCTTGGCCAGGCAGAGACTAAAGGAAGAGGAAGTGATGGGAAGCAAGTTAGAATGGGTGAGAGACCAAGGCCAGAGTGGGCAAGTCATGGGAGAGACTGAACTCAGAGGCTTCTGTGGCCAAAAGAACCAAGGCTCACAGGGTAGCTGGTGAATGGGAGACAGGAAAGCGAGTAAAGGAGACCAGCCCAATGGACAGGAAGACCAAATGCCTTTCCCTTATCTATACACTGGAAGCTTTCCCCAGTCATCCAAAAATCCCAGGGCTGAAAACAAGGGAAAGCAGAACTCCCTAAGGGTGGAGACACAGTATTTTTCTGAAATAAATTATAGCCTCCAAACACTCAACTCAGTACCACTAAGCACCCGCTCTAACGGTGGAGAGTTAAGCATCCATTATGGAGCTCAGCTGAGGTGACAAGCCTGAGCCCTTTTATTTATTTATTTATTTGTTTATTTATTTATTTATTTATTTATTTATGTTTTTTTTTCTTTTTTTTTATTGAGAAAATGAAAAAAAAAGTTTCCGCCTCCTCCCAGTCTCCCATTTCCCTCCCCGTCCTCCCACCCTTCTCCCCCTCCCCCCACTCCTCTCCCCCTCCCTCTCCAGTCCAAAGAGCAGTCGGGGCTCCCTGCCCTGTGGAAAGTCCAAGGTCCTCCCCCCTTTGTCCATGTCTAGGAAGGTGAACATCCAAACTGGTTAGGCTCCTACAAAGCCAGAACATGAAGTAGGATCAAAAACCCGTGTCATTGTCCTTGGCTTCTCATCAGCCCTCATTGTTCGCCATGTTCAGAGAGTCTGGTTTTATCTGATGCTTTTTCAGTCACCGTCCAGCTGGCCTTGATGAGCTCCCAGTAGATCAGCCCCACTGTCTCAGTGGGTGGGTGCACCCCTCGTGGTCCTGACATCCTTGCTCATGTTCTCCCTCCTTCTGCTCCTCATTGGAACCTTGGGAGTTCAGTCCAATGCTCCAGTGTGGGTCTCTGTCTTTATCTCCATCCATCACCAGCTGAAGGTTCTATGGTGATATGCAAGATATTCGTCAGTATTGCTATAGGATAGGGTCATTTCAGGTTCCCTATCCTCAGCTGCCTGGGCCCTTTTAAACTTGTCAATCTCCAACCTGGAACATTTTTTTTCCTCCAAGGAAGCCCAGCAGAGAATTCAAATGTGTGAGTGGGGTCTCAGCAATGGCTCCCAGGGTAGGAGGAAGGCTTAGCATTGTGGGCCTAGACATAGCAATCATTGGGAAAGAAAGAGGAAAGACCAAGAACTCTCCCCTAGGGCTTACTCTCGGGTTCTCTGGACAATCCTCAGCTGAGCAGCTGCTTCTTTGTCTGTCTCTGAGGGTTGAGGAAACTACTCTTGAGTTGCTCTCTTGCCTTTTTGTCCTGCTTTCTCAGAGGTCCAGCATATTAGGCAGAAACATGACATGTCCTGTAATGGAAACTGAAATTAGATACCCAGAGAAGTTCAAGGATGATAATGGCTGGGCCTCAACATTGTATAATGATGTGAGGTTGTTCAAGAGGAGTCTAGGCTAAGACTTCTCTTAAATCAGAGCCTCAGAAGCATCCAAATCTGGTATTGCTAGTGGAGCATGACCACATGTACCAGAGACCTTGCGAAAGAAGGATAGGGAGGTCCCTTCAGAAGACTGTGTGAGTCATTTTTTCAACTTCCCCACAGACCAAACTGTTACACATCTTAGTGACAGAAGCATCCTGACCAGGGTGGCTCTCATGTGCATTTTGATGTCCTGCTCCTTCTACTCTCTGAATAGCTGTCCAGCTATTGGTGGAGACACAAAGACGGAAGGAACATATTTCTTCTTTTAGATTTCCTCTGTAGTGGGAAGGGGAAGATTGACATGGTGAGAACAACAAAAAAAAATACAAAGTCCAAGATGAAGGCTCATATATATATATATATATATGTATATATATATATATATACATATATATATATACATATATATATATATTTCTTTATTTCCACCCACACAGATGACTACAACTTCTGAGAGACCCAAAGCCCTCCAGGGAGTCTTATTGTTCAGGAAGTATTGATTGTTCCCTGTGCTTCACGAACAGGCAATAGCAAACCTAGTTCTTTGTCCACTCAGGACTTTCTGAGATATCAGAGTCCTGACATTCAGCAGCGTGTGTTGAGCAGAAAGAAACTACTTAGGGTCATTGTATCCAAGGAGAGTAGGGCCTAAGGCAGCCATTATTAGCATTCTTCCCAATAATAGAGAGTACAGATTTGTAAGGGGCCACCAGAGCTTATCACAGACAAGATTCCGAGACTTCTAAAGACTGGGGGAAGGAGCACAAGGAAGTTGGTAATGACCCAGGCTTTGGGGTGTCAGTGCTCACAGGAGCAGGGTGAACTTCTGAACGGTGCTTCCTTAGTACCACTATTGAAGGGGCAGAGGTCCAGGACCTGATTCCAAAAGGAAAGTGACCTCTTAGGAGTCTTTGAGACCTCAGCTAAGGTCTGGAGAGAAGAGGTGAAGTTGGAGTGTTACCAAGAGAGTGAATCTTTGCCATCACAAACTGGATATAAAGAAGGAAGGATGGTGGTATCTGAGTCGGGTGGAGCTTTGGGTCTGCCCCAGCCCTGCTGATTTGCCTGCACCATCCACTGCTGAGAGACAAACCCAAACATGATGTAATCTGATGGATTACAAATACCCATAGGACTCAGACTTTGAAGAAAGCTCAAACGCTGCAAGGATTGTTTCTGTACAAGGAAACAGAGGCCAACAGGGTAGGTGAAAAGAGCTAGTGAGACTCACTAATATGCACAAAAGACGGGACAGGAGGATAAAGGAGAAGGGAAAGAAACCTGAGCCACAGTGATCTTAGGACAAAGAAGTACAGAGTGAGGTGGAGCTGTGCAGGCCTGACTGGGCTCAAGGCAAATGGAGGCAGTCAGAGAGCTCTCAAGTGAGGAGGTAGCTTCGGGAACAAGTTGGCCAGCCAAGAAGGCCAGACAAGGCCGTGTGGCACCTTGCAAGAGAACTTTTTCTGTTGCAAGCAGATGTGCCCTGTTTTTACCTTCTGATCCTGATGCCACGACATGCCTGGCTTAGAGGGCAATGTAAAGGAAGGGAAAAGTGGGAAAACCGAGCCCAGGCCTGAAAGTATTTCATGAAGCAGAGGCTACCCCTTCTGCTGGGACCTACTGAGACCTATTGTTCTGGGTCGGTAGACACAGAGAATGAGAGAATCGCTTTTCAGAGTCTCCATCCCTCTCCCCAGCTCTGGTCAGATACCCTTTCTGGGCTTGCTTGGAAGTCACTGCCCATGATGAACGAAGCTTCCAACACACAAGAAGGTGACAGCAAATCTGAAAAGCATGCTGGTATCTCTACATGGTTTAAAGAAGCAGCAGCAGAAATAGCCATGCTTAACTATGTTCTTCAAGGTCTTTTTCTTCATTGAGAGTTCGAGGACAGCTATCCCAGCTCAGGGACGAAAGACTGCTCTTCCAGGCTAAGGGCCAGGGGAAAAAACAGCTCCTGGATCACTCACCTTCTTGAAGATTCTGAAACTCTTCTGTTTTAAGCTCAGGCGGCCTTGAGAAGCTCGTTTCTGAGGAGTCTCAAATTCGACAGCCAATTTAGAAGTAGGGGGTAGGCCTTACTCTCTCTGGGGAAGGGCTGAGTCCTCCTGGGCCCAGGCACTACACAGAGTACACAGCTGGAGTATACTATGCGCCATGTGACTGGGAAACCCTAAAAAGTCCCTGCCAAGATTCAGTGCCATTCCCACATAATGCTGTTTGTCCATTTGTCTCCTTCCCCACCCCAGTGACGGGAAGCAGGCTGTGTCAGGACTATGAGACCCGCAAAGACAATAAGGCTTCCCAGCTCCTCTTGCCAGAAAGGATGGGGTCTTACACAGAAGGCAGAGATGTGGGAACTCCAAGATTCTCTCTGTGAAAGATAAGGCTGGGAACAAGGTGTTTCAGACATGGTTTGAGCACTTGGAAGATGGGGCGGGGAGGTGGATGCAGTTTGAGAAGGGCGTAACACATGGGGCCTAAGGGCTTTCTCAGAATTTCTCTTTAGTCGCGTTTCCAAGGTAGCTTTCTCTGGATCAGCTGTTTTTGACTATTTGAGCTGTAGGAGACAGGCCAACTGTCAGGTCCTCACGGTTTCTCTATTGGTTGGGGAGACAATCCACACAAGCCTGTTAACCTTAATCCTCAAAGACGTTCCAAGATGGGACAAACGTGTGCCAGCTGCGTATGTGGGACGAACGAGCACCCTCTTCCCTGCTCTTAGGATCTCCTTTTGTCCCCTCATCACACAGCTGTCCATCACATGGATGCATTCACACACTGATGGAGGTTTCACCAAGTGGCTATGATCCTGAACTGGATGCCAGGCTGAGAGGGCACCTCAGTTTTTCACCCCCAGATCTTGATGGAGAAAGTGGAGTTTCTCACAGATATTCTCAGAGATTTTGATAGACCTTAGCCCTAGAGATCCCACAGGCTTCTTCCCTCTCTGCACCTCATAAAGAGCTAAAGTCACTAATAAAGAATGACAGCTGAGGCCCAATTAGGATGTTTTTGAGGTGACAAGATGTGAAGCGGGTCTCTGTCAGTCAAGGTCTCCTCACTTAAAGGGGGGAGCTGACTTGAACATTTTACTTAGCATCATTTCTCTTGACATTCCAGTATTTTGAGGAATCAGGAAAAATATCTGAATGACTGCTAACCCTCCAGTGTGGCATATATTCGAAATTCTGGAGACCTTCAATAAGGAGTTCTGAAACCGTGCCCTACAGTCTCCCATGGGATGCGTACTCCTCTGTTAGGTCAGTTCAGGTCTCAGAAAAGTAGGAGAAGTGAGGGGCCCCAAATCCATGTGTGTGGGATGCTGTCAAATATTCATGGGGGCTGGAAATACAACTGAAAATGCAGAAGGCCATGGTTGTGTCCAAGAAGACAGTGGTGTTTAAGTTGATAGTCAGTGGGGAGAGAGTCCCAAGGGAAATCACAAGAAGTGGGTGTATGGAGAGGGGAATGGTGTTGTAGGATCACTAAGGTGGTATTTCCTCATGATTAGAAACAGAGCCCAAGACTAACTGGTGATTTTTTTCTTGTGTATTTTAACAGACCTCTTCTTGTTCTTCTTTTTCAACTTTGAAGAAAAGGTACACCCCAAGGAGGAAGGCAGAAGGGTTGTCCTTGAGCTTTTGGGGGACGGCCATTGCCATCCTGGCAGGTTTATGGTGTAGATCACAAAAGGTGATCCATATGCCTCAAAAGCCTAGAGACCTGGGGATACTAGAAAGTCAAAGAAGAAACCCCATGGTTTTACCTTTGCAGGCAGAGGTAGAGACACAGAAAACAAGGCTGGGAATGGAAAAAAAACATAGGAAAGAGGTAGGAGAGCTTACCAAAGGTAGGTGTGTAAAAGCCAGAAGCAGAGAACCCTGGTCCCCCAAAGGTGAGCATAGGAGAGATGCCAAAGTGGGAAATATGTTGTGTTTCAGGATGGAAACTCAGCAGGAGAATTATCAAAGTCTTCTGATTTTCATAATAGAATGGGATAGGACAATATAGGAAATGAGGAATTTTCAGAGGAAGGAAAAGGAAGTCTCTTAGAATGGGACCAGCAAGTTTCGGTGTTGTCCACATACAAGTAAGCACATACCTTGTACATGGTGACCCATCACCTTGGTTCTAGTCAAGTCGGTATAGAGCCCAAATGAACTGAAAACTGAAAAGGAAAACATAAACTCAAGAACACAGACCAGGCTGCCCATGAAAGGGTGACTCTTTTGCAAGCCAGCTCCTGCGTCAAGTACCTAGCTTGGAAGATGAACTTAGCCCCGTCTTTAGGGGTTCTTTGTGAAGGAACTATGCAAAAGGACACACAGGTAGAGTCTTAAGTTACGCTTTTCATCTGAGTGCCCAGGTGCATCGCTCCTCTTGGGAAATACTACTCTGAATACAGAGGCCCAGAGGCCCAGATCCCAACTCTGTACTGCCTTTGTATAATGGCTTGGCAGTCCCAAGCTCTTCTGGAAGTGCTTCTGACTTCTTTTCAGTCCTCCATCCTACTAACTGACTCCCTTCCCAAAAATGCCCTAAGAAACCATGTTGTTTTACATACAGCAAACTCCTACACTGTGTAGCTTGGTACACACTGTGCAGGAACCCTCTGCCTCTCAGAAACAGAAGTGTAATGGAGAGTGGATAGGCTTCTTTGCATAGAAAGACTTCCCAGTAAACATTCCTTAAAGCAGAAGATACCCTCTCAGCCAAGCCAGGCAACAGATTGCAGGCTTTCACAGAATCAGAAGATTCCTTGACTTCTGTTAAGCTCCAACCGGGCGACTCATTTCCCTACTGAAAATTAGGCAGTCTTGGAGAAGCAAAGAACCAAGGAATATCTTCTGGGGGGGGGCGGGTAGGCCAAACCCAAAGTGCTGAGCTGTTAGATTGAGTTCAGGAAGCAGAAAATGATTTACAAATGTCCAAGTCACAATAAGGTAAGCAAGGTGTAGGGATCCAAGTTCTTGCACCTAGGATTGTTCATTATCCTCATTCTAAGAGGTTTTCTCCTTCTCTAGGGGTATGGAAAGCCAGATAACCTTAGCTGTCAGGTTACCTATAAAATCCTATATCTCATCAATATTTATGCCATAAAAAGAGTTCTTTGATTGTTTGGGTTGTCTTCCGTGATCTCACATTCTAAGAGGGGGCATGGGGCATGTATGACTGTCAAGAGTATATCACATGACCAAATACATCACATGACCAAATACAAAGTCGGGTATGGTCTCCTAAACCTAGACACAGAGCTGAAACCCAGATCCTTCTAGCTGACCCTAGATCTGGAACATCCTTCTTGTTGCAAGTAACTATTAAAGATAATCCTTGGTTAGTCATCCCAGCACAGGAAATAGACTTGCATTCCATAGAGGAGGAGTTTTTCAAATGTCCAGTGCAATAATCAACCAGGAATTCTTTGCTATATTCAATTGAAGAGTAGAAAAACTAAAGGATGGGAACTGATGAATAAGGATGAAGTCCCTAGAGACTATGTCCTTTTTGACTGTGAACCCTTGAGGCATCCAAGAAGGAATGACTTTCACGCCATAAGGAGTCCAGGAACACAAGGATGCGCATGCTCCTTTGTATGCACATGGCCTCATCTTTACTTCATTTTGTGCACTTGCAGACAATGGTTTTTCTTACATTTGTTTTCAAAAACATAGACCAACACGGAGAAAGGATGGCCAACCTGTAACATGATGAAAAAAACAGAGAGGAGGTTTACAAAAAAAAAAAAAAAAGAAGAAGAAGACGACGACAGATTCCTAAAGAGGAGAAGCAGAGCTGAGGGGCACATAGGAAAAGGAAGTCTAGGGCAGGGAAGTTACAGTGGGACAGGGACGGGGAAAAAAGCCCAGTGGCCTATCTCAGGGCACAAGTACAAAGTTCTGCTCTCACCTTGGAAATGAATCTCACTTTATGATTCTGTAGCAGAGGAAGTGTCCATGTGGGAGGAACATGAGGGGCAGGCTGCTAAGAGAAATAAAATAGAAATAGGACATTTTGTCAAAGGCAACGACTGGGGTATACTCCTCACCCCACATACCCTGGCCAGCTCACAATGTAGGATGAAGGGAGTGAGAGAGGAAAGGGGGGGATGCAGCCAACACACAAGAGAGCTAAGGGGTTATAGGGGTTATAGGGCAAACTACAGAAGTTCTACTAGTTCTTGGAGTCAGCTGTGACCCTTCCTTTCTATGAATTGGCCCCTGTGCATCTTTATTTGGTCTTCAACCAAATCATCTCCCAGATTGGGCACTGAGATGGATGACTTTGACAAAGACCCACACATTCTCCCTTCAAAACAGGCATTCCCAAAAGAAATGGAGTTAAGTCTGGGCATGACTGTACCCACTAAGAACCAGAGTGATTAAGGCTGAACTTGAGTTTCATTTATTCCTGGGATGGATACATAGCCACAAGAAGGTGAGGTGTGTCCTAAGGTGGGAGAAAGGATGCCTTTGTAGACACAGGGCTTAATCTCATTGCTCTCAGGTAGGAGATGATCACACGATACATTCCCAATGTTCCTTTTCAAGGGACAAGATAAAGCTAGGTAGTTTTGTCTGATGGCCCTGGCTAACAATCTTCCTTTTCCATATTATCCCTTTGCTCGGGGTTACTCCTTGTCTCGGCACCCCTTGAATTTGACAAGTCCCAATATTTCCTGGATTACATCTTTGACCTGGCTCTTGTGCAAGAAGACAAAACCGCCACTCAGCCCTCGAGCACCACCCGTGGACCATACCCTGACCATGCATGGTCTCCTGGGGACCCTGCTTTGTGGACTGATATGATTATACCCCTGCAATTGAGCATGCCTATTTTGAAGGGAGCATTTGTGGACTCTGTTCTTTTCCACACGCATTTATTAAACCTGAAGATCTAAGTCATCCTTTTCTTTTTCTCTTAGTTGAAGGTTTGGGAACTTGTCTTCATCTGCAGTTTTTATACCTGCTTGGGAAAGAACAATCTGGGAACTTCTGCTATCCCTAAGTACTGACCCCTAGTTTCTTGGTATCTACTAAGATTTCTCAGTTGCAAATGCCCAAGACACACCAAAGCCATGCCTTACCTAAAAACTAAAGCCATCCCTCCTCTAACTCACTGACTTACACTCCTGCCTTTTCTCCCAATGCTTGTGATTTTGCCTCATGAGTTTGTTTTTCTTAATCATTTCTGTCCCTGGCACTGTTATGTAACACTTTGTCCCTTGAAAGTCTTTGGACTTGAATGTCTTTAAAAACACATCCCTGGACCTCAAGATGAGTCCGCTGCATTATAATCCTTAGGGATGCAACAATGAATGAGAAACAGTGCCTTTTCCTCTACAAGCACTTAATGTTGGAAAAAGGGGCTCTTCAATGACATGTAAGATGTTAGAGGTGGAGCTTGCAGGTCAACCTAGGGAATCAATCTGTCGGGTGGCAAATGGAAAAGACACGTAAATACCCCAGGCCATATTATGCTGGGTCTGTGCACATGGTGTTTTCAGGGAGAAACTTCCTGAAATGTTAAACCCAGCTTCCTGCATGTGGTTCCTACAATGGGAAGCACACTTGGGGAAGAAAGCCATATTTTTATAGATCCTAGCCGGAAGGCAAAGAGACAGACAGAAAGAATGTTGGAAACTGTGATTTCATGAGCATATCTGTTCAACAGAGGGTGCTGTCTATTGGCTGAAAGAAGATCAACCAAGAAATAGGAGTGCTTAGAAGAGATGAGAGGGCCAGAATGCCACTTGTAAGGTGTGGGGATATTTCCTACTCTCTCAGCCCATAAGCCGTTTCTCTGCGGGATAGGCTGGAACTGGTCACATGACATACTGGTTTAGTTTCTTTTTCTGGATCGCCTTAGCCATCTAGTTCTGTCCTTCCTATGAAAAGCAGGGTATCAATGGTGGAGCTATAATGTCCCCATCAGAGAACGAATCGTAGGTTAACCGAGAGAAGCAACTATAGGAATATATACACAGAAATAAAGAAATGAATAAGCTATAGGGATAAAATGACAAAATAATCAGATGTATGGGGGCGGGGTGCTGGCAGTAGCTGTGAACAGAAAGCGAAAGTCGACCTGGGGAGACTGAGAAAGGGTCCAAGTGCAGACACTGGGCTCCAGGCTCAAGCGTTGTATCCTCTTAAGTACAGCATCTGTAACACATCCAACCTTTTCTTCATGTGTCAACTTTCAGCATGAAGAAAGAAAAAAAAAATCCCTGCGAAAGAAGCAGAGAGGAGGGGTTGGAAAAGAAAAGGCAGAAGCAGGTAGCATATGAAGAAATAGGGAGAAATGAGGGTTCTGGCCTCTGGTCATGAGGACAAAAAGTTAATGTGAAAAGCTGGAAACACACAGCCTTCAATTATGCATCCCCCCCCCCCCCCACACACACACACAGTCTCTGTAAAAAAGAGAGAAATAAGTGTTTGGATGAGGGGAAAAACTCCTGAGTTACTTTGTTTCTTCTACTTCTGAGTTCTGGCACTTGCTAAGTAATGTTTGGACACTACACAAACAGATATCAATCAAAGCCTCTCCAACCTATCAGAAGGCAAGAGGAGTTAGGAATGATGTACTCATCTTGGTTCCATGAGGTGGTAGTGTGCCACCCTCGGTAATTGCTGACTTTTGTGACGTCCCAGTCCCATGTTCTTGCTGGTGCTGAGATACAGGCCTAAAGGCAAAAGGGGTCAATACTCTGTTTGAGTCTTGACACAATGACAAGAAAGGAAAAGAAAAGGAAAGGAAAGAGAAGGGAAGAAAAGAAAACTAAGCTTATTTTGATGTGTTTGTTTTGCAATCAATTACTAGGGTCTGCAAGAAAATGTTGTTGCCGTCAGAGCTATCACCTGTGCTGAAACACGTCTTAGAAATGTTGATGATGACAGCTATAGCTCCATCGTGACTTCCTGATATCAGGATATGAAGCAGGAGAGGGGAGCACAAGAAGTTGTGCACAGCTTGAAAATTGGTACCGTCATAGTTTAGGATGCTGAAAATCTGGGCCCAAGTTTTCAAACTTTGGCTGAGCTCTGGGACTGGCCTTGATCCATTTATTACAGATGCCATTCCTTTGTCATGTTTCTCACAGTGAAGACAGAGCTTTCCCACCACCATGGTCGTTTGAAAGGTTTGCTTCAGCTTTAAGGTCCATAACATAGAAGATACACACCCAACACCCAGCACCTTCCTTGTTCTTTAATTCAGCTCCTCTTATCCATGCTTCTCTTTGTTAGCTGGCTTCCTATGTCTTATCAACATGGAAAAGCACTTGAGAAGTTTGTATAATATCACTGAACACAATTGCTTTATCTATAAAACATTTATTAAGCTATGTTTTATGCCAGAGTTCTGGCGATGGGAAGGATTAAAAGTCAAGCAACGTAGGGAGTTTGGCTGGTTTTTGGCTGTTGTTGTTTTTATTGTGTTTCTTTTTTCTCCTGATTTAAAAAAATCACTGTGGAGAATGGAAGGCAGGCAGGCAAGGTGTTCTTTAAGGAAATCATCCTAGGGGATTTACAAAAAATAATCTCAAGAAGGGAGTGAGTCATGCCTAGATGTTCTCAGAGAAGAGAAAGCCTCGATGCAAAGATGGTGAACAAAGAACTTGATCTCATTCCTTTTCCAGTTAGCAATCACTGAGTGGCCGGGGGATGCTTTTAGAGCTACGAAAGAGTAACAGGAGCAGAATAGCAGAGATGAGATGGCTTACGGGGCAGGGTACTTTGCTTTTGTATACTGGGACCATGCTATTCCTTCCATTCCTTGACTTTTTTTTTTTTTTTGTGCCTCCTTTGGGCAGCAGACATCCCTGCTTGCTAAACAACATAAGACATGACCAATGGAATCAAGAGACACATGGATCCTGTCTTAACAAAGAAGAAGATAAGGAGGGACAGAGAAGCAAAACCAGGGGGGAAAGAGTTAAATTTTGTCTAGAGATACACACATCGCTGAGCACAGAAAGCAACTGGGGGAAGAAAAATAAAAATGGAAAAGGAAAAAATGCAGAAGTAAGATTAATATTAGACTGAAGACACACAAGTGGGGGGGTGGTCTTGGATGAACCAGGCTGACTGTAGGGTGCTTCAGGCCATCCAGTACACACTTTCTTGCCCTGCTGGAGCAGTACCTGGGCAGTTTCATTCTCCAAGTGAGCACAGAGCATGTGGCCGGTCATGTTGCTTTAGATGCTTCAAAGCCCAGGTGCTTTGTTTCCGACACCTAGTTAAAGGTGGATAAGCTTTGGTTGAGGTAGCAGGGCAGAAACTCAGCTTTGGGGATCCTCATCTCTCAGGGACTGGGAATGAATCCAGGATGGTTCCATGGTTGTGACAGCAAGTGCTTTGGGGATAAGCTTCCCAGAATCTATGTTGGTACAAAGATAAGCAGTAGGACTTCCAGGAGGGAAGTGGCAGTAGTGGGGAGAAAGAAAACTGACCAAAGGGATAAGTGCCAAGCTACTGGGGGCATGCTCAGTAGAGCTATTAAAGGAGCATTCACCCAGAAAAGCCAAATCCAGTACATGCTACCCAAAAAGTCATAGAGATCTTCCCCCAGCATCACTGATGAGGAGGAGAAAGAAAAGTCCAGATTTGGATGATACGTCTTCAGGGAAGTCTTGGGGAGGGGGAACTTAAAATGCATGAATTTTGCAGTTTTGGCTGCTGATTACCATGGCTCTGACTTACAAGGACAGAGGACTACAAGGGAGGCACCAACACTTCCTAAAAAAGAAAAGAATTCCTTCTTCCCTTTGCCCTTCTCCTAGACCACAAGGAAATAATCTTGCTTGACCCTGGACTTGTATGCTTTACTTTGAAATTTCAGACTTCTGGATCCGGTGCCAATACCATGGACTGGCATGGTATAATCAATATCAAAACAGCAACATTCGAGATGTAAAAATAAGCACAGGGACATTGCACAAGGAATGTGGCTGAACTAACAGTTCAAATAAGTGATATTCAGTGTCTTGTAAGCCAAGGCCCTGTGAGCTCAGAGACTGAAGTCATTAACAAGGGTTGCTAGAGAAAGTGTGGGTTGGCCCATGATTTCTCAGAGAAGGCTTTCAGTCCTAAGTTCTCAACATGTACCTTGTGGTCTTTACTTTGTTAGAGAAACCCCATTTGCCTCTCTTGGAGCCATATTTTAAGTGAGAGGCCCCTTCAAGCTTTCCAGATTCTCATATTTCCCTTGCACCTGCCACATGTTCTTGGTCCTGTTGGAAAATGCTTCCTCCCACTGGTGTTCTCATACTGAGATAGTACAAAAATCCCGTAGACTTAATCTTCTGTTCTGAATCTTTGAGGAGCTTTCCTGTAACCTCCGCTAATCTCTGTGGCTTGGACATTGGAGAGTAAAATGCGTATTTCCTTATGATTGGCCTTAAGACACTGTAAATTCCTTGAGGGCAGGTTTTCTACCTTACTCGTCCACTCACTGATAGGGGTTTGGGGCACAGGGTAGATGGCCAGTTAATACGTGTTTACTGGAAAAAAGAATGCACAAATTCACATGCCCAGAACAACGAGAATTCCAGTTTCAACATGTGTGCCTTGAAAGTCATTTATTTTGAGAGATGATCAGAGGCAACAAACTGGAGGACATTAAAGTGGGAAAAGAGAAGGCAGAAAATAGGACTCTGTTCCTGAAATCTTGTTAAAGACAAACAAAAAAAAGTAAGGGAAATTAGATGCCAAGGAGTTGTGACACAAACATTCTGATTGTCTAGTCTGTGAGTTGGCATGGAGTTGACCAGAGCAGGTGTAAATAAGAAAAAGTATATTTCTCTCACTCTGATCCACAGTATAAGGCAAAACTGAGTTTTTAAAGGCCCACCTAAGAGAGGCAAAGCAAATTTTATACAAGTGGCAGGGGACAAAAGGGGAGCTAAAGCAGAAGAAAGTTTTGAAGTCTTCCATAAATTTGAGAAATTACTGTACAATCTCAAAGCCATAGCTTTTTGCTACAGTTGCTCCCAGAGAGAGGCTAGTCCACAGAGGAACAGCTTCAAACTGGACTTGCATGTTTTATTTTGAAATTCCTCGTGCCAACTCTATGACTCTGCCTATAATCAACATGAAAACAGGAGAATTCACAATGACCCAAATGTTATGTGTGTAAAAATAGGCCCTGGGATATACCTTACAAGGACCCTAGCAAGAAAAAAAAATGCAAGAGAAAAGATATCCTGAATAAGTGATGAACAACTTTGTGTAAGTTAGGGCACTGGAAACCCTGAGGTAATTTACAAAATAAAAAGCAAAGAAGCAAAAGTGGAAAAGAAAGGAAGTGAGGGTTACATGCGTGGCTCATTTTTATGAGATTAAAAAAAAACACAATTGCTAAGTGCAGGGCACATACAGTGCTTTTAGAGCATTGTAGTTGGGGGGTTTAGAGATGGTTATGAAAAAAATGAAAGCTGTGGTGACAAGACTAAATCCAAAGGAAATTCCAGTGCCACTCAGAAATCTTCCAGATCCCCTGTATATTGGGTCCATGCAGAGATTATGGCAGAGATAGAGATAGAGAAGTGCTAGAAGCTGTGGTGCAGGACAATGCTGGAAAAACACAAGGCCTCTGCTGGGGACTTTACCTAAAAAGGATGTAGTTATTAATAAGCACCTTATAAAAGCTACAATATAAAAAATGACAAGCATCAATGCCTTGGTCTTGGTAGCTGAGTCATAATCATTTTGAGACGTTCAAACCAAACACTAAAGTTATACAACAAAGCCCCCAGAGGTGGAGTAACAGAAATAACAGAATGTGTCCTAAGACATTTTTAGTTTGGCTATACAAAGTATCTGGTGGCAACCTATGTACAAATGGTCCTTCACAGATAATCTTTATTGGAATGACATCCTTGAGAGGGTGTCAAAGTGACTTCTCAAGACTATAACTAGTCTGGCCATGGAGCATGGAGGTTATATGTCGTCCATACCCTACTAGACTCTCCTGGTGAAATACTGAGTTCTGCTCTGCTTAACTGCGGTCTCCAGAATATATTGACCTCCTTGATGAACTCAGAAAACAGGCATGAGGCTTGGGGAGAAGCTTTCCTTTTCACTGTCCAGTTTTCAGAGATATTCTGGAGTTATTTCCCTTCGAAAGTCCCTAATTGTTATTTGGAAACTTTGAATTTGGTTCTTAAGGGTAACTTTGGGAAATGACTGGCCTCAAAGTAGATAGCTAACTAATGATTGAAAAACGTAGTTAACTAAAATTTTATAAGCATGCATTAATGTTTCTTATCGTGTGTTGACAAAATACAAAGTAGTGCCAAACTAGCATGCAATTGCTTTATTTCAGGTTATCACCTTAAAGTCCCTAGAAACAATCATTTTTCAGGGGCATAGCTTAGCAGTAGAGCATTTGACTGCAGAAATAACCATTTTTGTGAAGATGTAGAAATTGAGAAACTGTTCTATGGAAAGCTGCTTCATCTGAAATACTTTCTGAAATGGAGCAGGAGATATCACTGAGAAAACTGGAGTATATGAAATGGTTTAGGAAATCAGTTTGTCTGTCACGTGTAATAAAATGTTTCAAAATCCGTTGATTAGATAAAGAAGCCTTAAAACCACTTTCTGGAAACATTTTAAAATCTAAGATTCTAAGAGAATGATCAGATTTACATCAGCTCAAATGCTTTGTATCTCTGTCGACATTTTGGGCATTACTTCCTTCGTATCCGTGCAGAAACACGTGTATGACAGGACGGTAGTGGGGGAAGAACATTTAAGGAGGCATGTTGTCTCCTGTGGCACAGAGTGAAGAATTTTCATGTCATGTTCCTGGTTCCCAGTAGTCAATACCAGGTCTTTTTTGTCCTCAGTGAGCATTGAGAAGGATCGCCCAGTCCTCCATGTTGCCACAAGGAAACTCAAGAGCAGAGTCCATGTCTGATGAGTATCTCTCTCCAGCATGTAGTGGGAAACCTGGAATGCAGGGAAGCAGTTTTATGCCAAGCCCAGGGGCTTCGGAATAAAGTCCATCATCCACTACTTTGGACAATTTCAACTCTTGGACAGGTGTTGTGATTTTCAAAAGGATTGGCCCTCTTTCTCTTATACCTCTGAGTTATTTTGTGGTGGTGGTTGTTTTGTTTTTTGTTTGTTTGTTTTTTGAGACAGCGTTTCTCTGTATGACAGTTGTGTCTTGGAACTCACTTTGTAGACCAGGCTCACCTTGAATTCATTGAGATATGCCAGCCTCTGTCCTCCACCTCCTGAGTGCTGGGATTAAAAAGGTTTAAAGCCACCACTACCCAGCTTGGGTTTTGTTTTGTTTTCTCTTTTTTGTTTTCAGGGCAGTTTTTAGTACTAGGAAAGAATATAACATTCTCTGCTCTTATAAATACAGGAGGGCCTCACAAACAATAGCCCGGACTGTGGGATAGAAAATACACTGTTACTATGTAGCCTTTAGCGCATGCACCGCCCTTGGGCTGTCTGGAGGCACTAGGCAGGCCCAAAGGTATCCTGGTCAGAGGTTTCCCTGCAACTCCAAACTGGAGCAAAGAAATAGAGCAGGATTTAGGCACTAGCTCCATTCTGCTTTAGGATTCTGAGCTGCTCTCCATCTGGACGGACCTTGTAAAGATGAGAAGGCAAGAAATGGGGAGGCATTTTCACTCCCAACAGCAGGGTAAATAGGGGAAGGTTAGATCGCAGCAGGATGAAAATAATCACAAGAAAGAGGAAAGGCTGCTTTTGACCATTTGTGTGTGTGTGTGTGTGTTCACACAGAATATTGCATAACACACTTTCTGTTGGAAGAATGTTTTACATTATAATCATCAATTATACTTGCAGCTTCGTGGCTGGACAGTAAATATATTCGAGTAAGCATTGTGCTATAGTCATCTTGGCTGTCTTGGAACCACCCCACAGATTTTAACCCAGCCTTGTAGCAGACACTTCAGTGAATTTGTATTGAATTTGAATATAATCAAATCTGAATATGTCATAATGTCAGATATTGATGTGCTATTTGCACATTCAATGGTCGTCCCTGGTATTTCCATGGAGAGCAGTTGTCAATTGTACAAGAGAGATCAATTAGGACCTGAGTTAATGATGTCTGTCTGTCTGAAAGTACGAAGTTGCTGCTTATGAAGTTTATGTCAGTGTTATCCTACAAATTTTATTATATTATTATATTTTAGACGAAGTTTATTACTTTCATAGCATAAATGTTTTATTAAGTGGAATATGAGGAGAAATTGATGACCATATTGCCTCCCTGTAGTAAGGGAAGTGTTTTCCATGTACAGACATATATATTTTTTAATCATAAGGAAAGTTGTGGTCGATTTAAGTCCATAACTGTACGTATTTGTAAGAGCTGAATTTGTGATGAGATGGAACAGAGACACATTTGTCACAAGAAATCTCAGGAGCAGGTTTGATGTCTGATTATCTTTCTCTAGTATTGAGCAGAAGCCTGAAACACAGTGAATATTCAGGAGTTATTGTGAGAGAATTAGAGCACAGGGGTCTCTTAAACAATGTTTCAAGAGAGTAAATTCTCAACTAAGAACGGATCTAGGACAAGAGTTTTAGGATGAAGATGTCAACTGAGACATTAAGCAAATGTTTCCTATGGTCAGAAATTTTGTTGATGTTTGAGAGTAAAATATTAACCCTTGGGTTCATCCTCAACTGAAACATTTATTATTTGCTGCTCTGTGCACCTAAGGCGAGCCGTTACACTCGACTAGGTTTGGGAGTGTATAATTGTGTTTCATAGCCCATTTTAAAATATCTAGAAGAGTGATTTGCTTATAAAGGGAGAATCTGGGGCTGATGGGGAGAGCAGTGGGGGGATTCGCTCTAGAACATTTGAGCAGTAATCCCCTCCTGCCACAGCTGTGTGATCGTCTCTGCTTCTCCAATTTGTCTCGCTGATCAATACCTACTGCCACATACTGCAGGTGACATACTTCCGAAACGAACCCTAGCTGTGCCCTAAATACTCCATGCGTTGTACTCATGTTAGAGGGGGCTGTTTGGTACTTTGCGTTATAATCAAACACACATCAGAGTGTGTTCTTTTCTCACAGATAGAGTAAACCTACAGTGTCTTTAAAAGAAAAATCATCTCTTAAATGTTTTGCATAAAACAGAGTTCTTCGCCTCCAAACAGGAGGTTCCTGGCCAAAACCTTTTATATAGAACCAGAAGGGAGGAGCCACTCATCCGCTTTTATCTTTGCCTCCTAACTAATTAGCTCCCGCCGTTCTCCAGGTGCTACAGATAGAGCATCAAATCTGCCTCTCACAGGACAGCAGAGCTGCTGTGAGATCCTTCAGTCCAATCCTGCTATTTTTCCAAAGAAACTGAGGCTCAGAGTAATCGATCTGACTGGTAGAAACTGGAGGAAAGTTGTAGTTCTGTTACTTGTGAGACTATCTGAAAAATAGACATTGTGGCAGAGCTAGATTAACCTGAGTTTTAGGGTTAGCTGTTTTGTAATAAGCACTTTTGTACTTTGGAAGAGAAAAGACACACTGTAAATGACATACAGGATTATAGAGTGCTAGTCAAAGACAAAGACTGGGTACAAAATTGCATTGCTTGCCTTTGGTCTGAGCCTGATCTTGGGACAGATAGTAGAGGTGTGTGTGGGGGGGGGGGGGGGGCTGCATGCCAGATAAAAACTCAGTCTTGATTCTCCAATTTCCTTCTTCTCAAACATAATCTTAGATGAAGTTGAGCCTCTAGGCATTAATTTTCTCATGTGTAAAATAGGTCTGAAGAATGCATTTCAAAATTATTGTAGGAATAAAAAAAATCTGTGAAAAGCACCAAATGCAAAGGATACTGGATGGAAATCTGTTCTCTTCTGTATCCTAAGAGTTAACAAAGCCCCTTTTTGGCATACCTGGAGCTGGATGACCATTCCTACTGTGTCCTGGAATAAATGACAACACTGGGATGGCAGCTGTTCCTACAGGACCCTTTCCTAGGTAACTGCATCCTGCTTATCCCAGCAGATAGAAACAAAGTGACTTCGTTGTAAGGGGACACACTGGAAATTAAGCTGTGAAACATCCTAGGAAATACTGGTTCCTACTTGAGCAAGGAGCTAGCTACTAAGTCGTTAATGTCCCCACCCTTCTAGGGTTTCTTTCCTTTCCTCACTTCTGAGCACCCACCAAGGGTGTAAAAGAGTAATCTGTAAGTAGGTGTTGGGAACTAACCTCCACTAAGGGGTAAAGTCCTATGGAGATCTCCTGGACGATATCCTTGCGGGGTTGGCTAGCGTGGAGTCATAGTCTTCTGTTTCTTAGAACCCAAGAAGCCCTTCATTTTCTCACAGGCAAGATGTGGAAATGAAGGAAAGGGATCTGGACCCTTTGAAGGGCAGTTTATCTAGTGTTGAAGCAACAGACACTGCAGAGGTGATTTAACTCTTATAAATAGACTGAAGGGTCCTTGAGAGCTGAGACAAAGAGGGGGCATAATATAAAGAGGAGAGGACTGGAAAGAGGTGGCAGAGTCTCTCACATGTTAAACCAGGTAAGACATTTCTGAGGTCGCACTGACCTGAGTCAGGAAGGCCAGTGGACACAGAGAGAAACCTTGACTGTTGAATTTGGGTGATGGAATTGACATGTGGGATAAGTAAGCTTTTCAGGGCAGAATACCCAGCTTCTTTGCAGGACATTTTTTTTATGGGAAAAGAAAGAAAGATGCTATTCTCTGTCAATGTGGAACTTAGGGTTAGAGAAAATACCAAAAAAAAAATCAAGAAATAGAATAAAGGTCATGAGAACTTTTTGATAATGTAAGAGAAAAGTGTGGTGCTGGCAAACGAGACCAAATATGATTTAAGAAAACAGATGGTATTGACTGATGGATTGAGTTCGTGCCCTGTCTATCAAGGATAAGAAAGGGCAAGCGGAAGTAGTTTAGGAAGCTAGTAGAGCCCAGGATCACAGTCACATAGTAGTCACAATGCAAAGGATCCGCCCCAGCAGTAAGAGAGCGCTTGAGGCAGATGCTCTACCCCTGAGCTCCATCCCCAGTTCTTTCTGTATATTTCAGCCTACAAATACACATTACCTCATCATCCCACCACAGGCAATATTCCCCAAACCTGGACCAAAATTGTTGCATACAACATATTTCCCCCAAATCCCTGCCACATGCAAGGTAACAAAAATACATTGTCATTTTTGTGAGTGTACCTGCCATTTGAGAACCTAGGTACGAAATGCACTCTAAAAGTCAGTAGCTTGCAGTAGCAGCTAACCTGCCATGGTAGAGAATGCATGCAATTAGGTTTGTTCAGAAACAAGGAATGGCAACATTTATGTTGGGAAGATAAGAAAGAAAAGGCCCAGAACCCACCTGTCTTGGGCAGGGAAGGCAGGGGACAAATGGAGTTTTGAGTTAGGACTCAAAAGAGGCTCTCTGAGACATAGATGAACATGTTCTATTGGAGTTACAGAGATCTTGGTTCAATCCCACCTTGCTCCAGCTCTATGTGCTGGACAGCAAAGGCTTCTGGGATGGCACAGAGGGATAGGGCAGTGAGCTGGGGCATGTTCCTTGAGCTCTATGCTAGCTGCTCTTTGGTAATAAGAAAAATGGAACCAGCCTATGGAACTTCCCAGAAAAATAACACATGATCACATGCTTAGAAGTTAACGAGTTTCATCTGGAGTGGAAGAAGGGAGACCAGAAACTTCCTGTGCAACCTAACGAAGGTCAGGATGAAGACAAATTCTCTTCCAAAACAGGAAAAAGAAGAGGGACTCGGGAAATTCACAAAGGAAGCAAAATGACACATGATCAAATTATAATATATTAAAGTTAAGTTTTCCTTTTAAGCCCACATTTCCTTCTTATTTTCTTTCTACTTTAATTTTAGAAGTATTTTTACTTAGTGTTGTACTAAACCACTCAGAATCTATTCCCTTGCTGGATTTCTTATTGACAAGATTCTTCATATAGGGAATTTTTTTTTAGTTTTTCTTCTCTTTTCTCATTTTTCCTAATCGTTTCCTCTTTTCTGGTTCATAATATTCTTCCCTGTTCCTCTGCCACTTCTGTGTTCAACATGGCTTTTCCCCCATTCATTGAATATTGTTATCCTTTTTCCATATATAGCAAAAATAAAGTTTAACTTTACAAAGCATTCCACGCTGTTTTTTCCACTTGCTAATCTGACCTCATACAGCCTGGCTAAATAAATAAAGTTTGTTTAGAAAGTGAGATATAAAGATAATGCTTTGTTTGCAGTGAGCCAAAATTTTGCCAACTTATTAGTCTTTTATGTGATTAGAAAGAATTGAAACAAGACAGACCTCTGCAGTTCTGAGACCCTGCCATGGATCAGGCCACGGTGTCTTCTGTATTGTCCCTCTTTTTAAAAAGGTGCGCATGGAGTTTATGACATCCTAATGATGTTGTAGTGACTCAACACAGCCAATCCCAGCTCTGTCTTTTAATGTCTTACTAACCACTGAGATTTTTGTTTAATCAACTGTCAAAAAAAAAAAAAAAAGAAAGGAAGAAAAGAAAAATCCAGGGCCTGGAAGTGTGGAGAGGGATCAGCTGGTAAAGTGTCTACTATATAAACATGAGGACTTGAGTTCCAGTCCCCAGAACATGCATGCAACAAAACCATCCTTCACAGCACAGATCTAATGCTCAGCATTGAAGGGGCACCAAGAGCAAGTGGGACACAGGGCACATGGGACACTGACCAAGCAGTATAGTTCCATACTTAGTGAGAGAGACCCTGTCTAAAAAATAAGAGTGATAGAGGAAGACATAGTTTGTCAGGCTCTGAAATCAATATGCATGTATAAGCAAGTGCATATACATGCACACTTATACATATGTGAATGTATATCCAACATGTAAACAAAAATGGTCCCAATTTTTGGTTAAAATTAAACAATGCAAATTCGCTTGGAAATTATTAAAGTTAAGAAAATACTAATTTCTCCTCTTTTTCCTCTTTCATTTTACTCTGGGTTCCTTGGAAGACAACAGTTGAAATAGATTATCAGCTATGTGTATACCAGGATACTCACTGTAGTAAACTTTGTGAGTCTGGATCATCTAAACACTTTGAATAACATTCCTGCAGTAGAAAGAGGAAGATTACAGTATTGAAGCAAAATAGACCTACAAGACTAATCTTGAGACTCATTGAGATGCTGCTATTTTCAAGACAAGGGAATACACAAACAGTCAGCACTGGTGAGACTTCCTCAAGGTGTTCGTGTGCTCAGCTTGGAGAACATCACACTGTTGAGAACTCAAACATGCGGGCAGGGAAACTCTAAAGTGGCCACGAGCTAGGGGCCTCAGAGCTGCTATCTTCTACGCTACGTGATTATATTTAACACAGAACAAGATAAATCTTGAAGTTGAAGGTCAAGTCGTAGCTTTGCTCATAACACATACAACAGTGCCATGGCTTCTATGCCCGGTGTCTAACACAAGGGTCAGATTTACATTGCTTCAGGTCAGACAAGGTAAAAATGTGAATGCCAACCTGGAAGACTAAACACGAAAAACCCTCAAAAACAAAGGTTCTCATTGCCCTGAAAAAAAAAATAGCTGATTTTTTTTTAATTTTCCATTAAGAAATAATACACTTTCTCCCCTCCTCCCATTCCCCTCCCTCCTTTAGAGAGGGCAGGGAAACCTGTCCTGTGGGAAGTCCAAGGCCCTCTCCCCCTACATCCAGGCCTAGAAAGCTTTGCATCCAAATAGACTAGAGTCCCAAAAAGCCAGTACGTATGGTAGGTACTCACTCATTAGTGGACTATAGCCATAAACATTTACATTAAGCCTATAGTTTACAAACCTAGAGAAGCCAAATAACAAGGTGAACCCAGAGAAAATCATATGTAGATCCTCTTGGAAATTGGAAGCAAACAAGATTGCCAGCAAAAGTTGGAAGCATGGTGGTGGGGGTAGGGTTAGGGGTGAGGTTGGGGGAAGGGGAGAGGGGAAGAGGAGGAGGAGAGAGAGAAGGGAGAAGGGAAAGACTGGGGAGAGCTTGGGGGAGTGGGAGGGTAGAGAGGGAGGAAGGGCAGATATAGGAGCAGGGAAGAAGATATCTACATTAAGGGAGCCATTTTAGAGACTTGGCTCTAGAGGGGATCCCAGGTATACACGGGGATGTCCCCAGCTAGGTCCTTGGGCAGCAGAGTAGAGGGTGCCTGAACTGGCCTTGCCCCACTATCACACTGATGATTATCTTGAACGGATGGAGATAGAGACAAAGTCCCTCATCAGAGCAACGGACTGAGCCCCCAAGGTCCAGTTGAAGAGCAGAAGGAGGGAGAAGATGAGCAAGGAAGTCTTGACCTGAGGGGTTGGTCCCACCCACTGAGACAGTGTGCCTCTTCTAATGGGAGCTCACCAAATCCAGCTGGACTGGGACTGAATGAGCATGCGATCAAACCGGACTCTCTGAATGTGGCTGAAAATGGGGGCTGACTGAGAAGCCATTGATAAAGAAAGGCACTGGGACTTGTTTCTACTGATTTTTTTCTTCTCATGACTTCTCATCTGTTTAAGCGACGGGGCGTGTCAACTAGTAATGAGACTTTCTGCTCCTGATGAATCCTGTCACACTGGAGGTCACTAAATTGTCATTCTTACCTCCTTTTATGTAGATGACAAAGTTAAGATTTATCGAATATGTGTAACAAGCTGCTACCAAACATACATTTTTCATTCTCTTAGTTGAAGTACTGTTTTTTTTTTTCTCTCACTTTGTAAAGGTAACCTTAAAGATAGGAAACTTCTAACCAAATGATTTTGGAGGCAACTCCCACTTGACAATCTCTTTGAATCAGTGTGTTTTGTTTTGTTTTGTTTTTCTCTCCACGGATATGTTGAGCTTCGCCTATGTTAAAAATTGGAGATTTAATTTGTAAGATCATTTGAGGTTATCTATCTGGAAGCTAAGAAGACTTGTGAATATAGAAATAATAACACGATCATATGGTGGCATTTGTCCATATAAGGAAACACACACTCCTTCAAGGAAAACAAATCAGACTAGCATACAATCTCATCAACTGGTGCGTTCAATGAGAATATTGTCCAGTCTATAAATAGAGCTGCTTTTTCTCTGCTCCCATTTTACTTTAGAACGAGGCAGAGACACTTTATGGCTAATTCCAGAGAAGCATGAAGCACAGTCTTGTCTGAAGGGCAGACAGTCACAGGCACACACTTATAAGGGCTCCCAAGTGGTTCCCGTAAGCTTTTCATCTCAACTCACCCTCCAGTAAGCATCCTCTTTGCAGAATCTTGCTTTCTCCTCTCACACCTTGCTTATGTTTGGAATTGAGGGGGGGGCATATTTTTGACGCTTTACCATGCTCTGAGTGGTGTCTATTATTTGACCCCTATTTCATCCTATTTCCTACTTTGATACAATTGTCAACTGACTTATACTACAGGTCATTTTCATTCTGTCTCTGGAAGAACATGGCACCATATCCAGAGTCTCACATCTCAGGAATCATTCCACTTAGTGATGAAGAGTTAGGTTACTTCTTTTTCCCTTAAAGAGGCAAATCTCGGGACATCATCCCCACAGATGATGGTGTTTAACCTCGTGTTTGTCAGTTTCCTTACTGCTGTGACAATCCCTTTTATTTAGGCTCACAGTTTCATGGGATTTCAGTTTGTCATGAAAAGGGAACAAAGGGGAGAAAGCATGGACAGTGGCAGGGAGAGCGTGGACAGTGGCAGGGAGAGAGTGGACAGTGTCAGGGAGAGCGTGGACAGTGGCAGGGAGAGCGTGGACAGTGTCAGGGAGAGCGTGGACAGTGGCAGGGAGAGCGTGGACAGTGGTGGAGAAAGAGCACAGTGATGGCAGTAATGCAGAGACTCGAAAATGTTCAAAGCCAAAAGAATAAAGTGGTTTTGGATTGACCAAAACCAAGCGGGAAATCTGGATCCCAGCCTTCCCCACAACGTCGGCGATTGACAGAGGAGTAGGAAGGAAGTCAGGGAGGACCAGGGCAGAACAGTTTCTTCTAGTCAAGACGGAGTACTGTGCTCACGATGTCACAAAAATTCATGAGCCTCCAGCCCGAGCAGAAAAGCCATTGACGATTGTTTCCAAGTGTGGCCTCTGGTAGGTTGAAAATCTCCAGGAACTGTCTTGAGTAGTGAGCAGCACAGACTAGACTAATCTGGGATTTAGATATTTAAATAAAGAAGACATGACCCTGAGAGGGATGGAGAGGTGGTGGTGGGTCTGGGTGAAGTGAATAGAAGGAGGAAGGGATGAACATGATGCAAATGCATTATATGCATGTATGAAATTCTCAAAGAAGTAATAAAAGTATTCTAAAGATGAAAATTGAAAACAAAAAAATAAGGTAAATACATATTCCTGCAGTCTGTTCTATCAACTGCATGTCCTTCAGTACATCTATATTTTATTTACTCACATGTGATATAGACTTAAAATAAACTTATCATTATAAGTTTATCATAGACTGCCATCCTGGGTGTTGATATGAAAGACATGTACCATGTGGGCCAGATCCCATGATTGAATTGTGTGTGCACTCTGTTTATGTGTATGCATGCGTGTCACATGTATTTGTATACATGTATATTTTGTATACATTACAGTAGGTATGCGCACCAATGTGTACAGGTCTATATAGAAGTTGAGAGCAGGGTCATTGGCTGCAGGTGAGCTCATCAATCAAGCTAGGTTAGCTAGGCAGCTCACACAGGGGAATCCCCAGTCTCAGCCTCTTCCTCCTCCTCCTCCTCCTACTCCCTTGTGGTGAGGCTTACAGGTGGGCCACTACGTTACTGAGGAGACAAAATCCAGAACTCATGAATGTACAACAAGCATCTCACCCACTGAGATTTCTCCCAGATCCAGGGATTTTAGAGTTGTGCACACTTTTCGTATTTTCCCTGGTGAAGAAAGCTGTGGCACCTACTAAACTCAGTTCAGCCTCACGTAGCAGCCTAGACACCCTTCCTCCTTTCTGAAACTTCCAATGTTTGGTAGATTTTTATCACAAAAATCTGTTTATCTCTCCTTACAATAATCATTCTTATATCAGAAGGTTACAAAAAACAAAATTTAAATTTAAATTGTATCATATCAGTTGTGTTTGGAGGGAGGAGCTGATCTTGATAAACAACACTTGGGCTACAGTGGGTTTTTCAGGGTTTGGGTTTTTTTGTTTGGCTTTTTTCATATTGTTCTCTTAGGCTCTTATCCTCAAGATACCTGTCGTAATACCTGATGTCAATCTAGTATAACTCGTTTGCAAATAATAAGCCCAATTTCTCCTGTGTTTTTTTTTCATTTTTATGTCTTTCTGAAACACTTAGAGAAGGCCTTTGATCAAATTCACCTGGTATCCTGTACACACATTTGTAAATTATTTCTGCAGCCTGTGCTTTATTTCAGGATGCTGATGAGGCCTGTGGGGAAAATTCCAGAAATGGTGCACACGCTGCTCGAGAATTTTCTCGTCTCAATGAATGAAACCTTGTTTTACTCTACTCAAACAACAACAAACAAACAAACAAACAATAAAAAACAAAACAAGAGGCAGAAACGAAGGTGAGGTCTTGGACTTTTGCCTTTGGTGATAGATCATAGTCTGTGAAGTGCATAATCAAATGTATAATACATAACTAAGCAAGAATGAAAGTTCTGGAAAGGTGTCTGGAGCCTTATGAGTTGGCTAGCAGTGGTCAGAATGTGGTTCCTCATAGGCACTTAGACCTGCCTTAGCCTGAGGCAGAATTCCATGCGTGATGTTGTTGATCAAACAGGTGGCCCTGGCTCTTTAACAGAGAAAGTATCTTCTGGATATGAAGCAATATTTCTGAAAACAGCAAGACACTAATCCACAGACCTTTGCGTTATTTTAAATGAATAATCATAGGATTTCAAATTTATTTTGTTTCAGACTTTAAAATAATCTGTCTCATTCCCACGCATTGCTGAGAGTATTAAACGTATTCCCTTGCCAGTAATTCTAATAGCATGCTCTAATTAACTCATTTTATCTTTTTGGTATAAATCAATTACAATTAAAATAGAGTTTGTTAAATCTCGGTGGAGTATTGTTTCACATTAAAAACATTTTTTTCTTTCCTCAGGAGATCAACTGTGATTAACTTTAGTAAGGGGCTCAAAGTTCAAACCATTATGGGATTCACAAGTTCCTCATAGATTTTGTTCCATTTCTAAACATATTATGATAAATCTGCTTTAGCCTTCCTCATTTAGTCTCAAGAAAGTTCTGACTTTTCTTCCCCAAGAGGAAACTGTGTATATGAGGTCTGTCTAAGCGGCCACATAGGCTACCTGTTCATCTGAAAGTATAAATGTTGTCTTTCTTTGGCAGTTACCTAGGCTTATTGGTCTGATTTTGGGGTTTCCACAGTGAAACAGCCCTGGCTGTCCTAGAACTCCAATCAGAGATCCACCTGCGCATGTCTCCGCACGTGCTGGGACTAAGGTGTGAGTTCCCACAAATGGCTTGGTCTAATTTTCATTTATGACAATGCTTTTTAAGATTGGTGCTGGTTGAATGTGCCAATCGCTTCTTCCTTTTAGATGCCAAATGGTACTTTATGTATATAATTTGACTGTTAACTGATTGATGATGTCTGGGCTGTTTCTAAGATTGGGAATCATGATATTCGCCACAACCACTCAAATATTGGTAGGTGTACAGACAGATACATTAGCAGTTGGTAGATGAACCCCAGGACTGAGAGGCCCAATAACTTTTTTAAAGAAATGCCTCCCCAACAGACATTCCTATTTCTTAGGAAGTGCATTGCAGAGATCATAGAAATGAGACCCAGATGAAAACCTCAAGGTTCAGTTGCTTGTCGACACTTGGCACTGCTGAGATTTTGTTCTTGTTTGCATTTAAGAAGCCAATCTGATAAGTGTGCCATAGAGTCCGTGGACAGTGCTAATTTGTTTTTCCAACGACTTATAATGGCAGCAAGGAACTTTTCATGTGCATATGTGATGTTCAGATCTCTCTGTGACAAGCAAAAGTCACCGAGGAGATGTTTAAGTTTTTCATCTAATTAATAGACATTTTCTATTTATTGCATTTTTATGATTCCTTAATATTCTGGATACAAACCTTTGATTAAAAATATGTTTGTAAGAGTGTCTTTGTTTAGTCTGTGACTTTCTTCCCATTTTCATTACAGTGTATTTCAAAACAAATGGAAGTCTAAAATTTAACAAAATGCAGTGAATCTTTTTTATTGTTTTTTTTTTACTACTAATAATACATTTTTTTTTTTTGGTTTTTCGAGACAGGGTTTCTCTGTGGTTTTGGAGCCTGGCCTGGAACTAGCTCTTGTAGACCAGGCTGGCCTCGAACTCACAGAGATCCGCCTGCCTCTGCCTCCCAAGTGCTGGGATTAAAGGCGTGCACCACCACCGCCCAGCCTAATAATACATTTAAGAACTTTTTATGTAGTGAGATTAACTTTTTTATTATATTCTGTAGTTTGATATTTTACATTTTAGGCACATGACCTATTCTGAGACAGTATTTATAATTTTATGGTGGTGTAGTTCACCTGGCTCATGAATTGTCACATGATCAGTGTTGGTTGTAAAAGTTCCAGCACTTCTTTGAAACGGTTGTCTTTCCTCCATCCTGTTGTCACGGTTTTGTTGAAAAGCATGTGTCAGTGTGTTCCTGTGCTCTTTTTCATTAGCATTTGCATTCCCTCTCAATACTGCCTCTCAATTGTGCTAAATGTAGTTTTGAAATCAGGCAGTGTGTCTTTTCAAAGATTATTATATTTCTATTTTAAAATAGTTCAAGGCTCAGAAAACGTTCATATTCCATATACACTTTTAGAAGCAATTTGCTCATTTCTAGCAAGAAAAACAGTCTGGGGTTTTTATTTGGATCTCACTGACTATGATTCAGTTAAGAGGCAAATGACATCTTAACAAAATTGCGAGTCCTGTCCAATGAAAATGCTCTGTTTTGATTTTAGCCATTCTAACAGGTATAAGATGGTATCTTAAAGTTGTCTTGATTTGCATTTCCCTGATCGCTAAGGAAGTTGAGCATGACCTTAAGTGTCTTTTGTCCATTTGAACTTCTTATGTTGAGAATTCTCTGTTCAGCTCAGTGCCCCATTTTATAATTGGGTTGATTAGCCTTTTACGGTCTAGTTTCTTGAGTTCTTTATATATTTTGGAGATCAGACCTTTGTCAGTTGCGGGGTTTGTGAAGATCTTCTCCCAATCAGTGGGTTGCCTTTTTGTCTTAGTGACAGTGTCCTTTGCTTTACAGAAGCTTCTCAGTCTCAGGAGGTCCCCATTTATTCAATGATGCCCTTAGTGACTGTGCTGCTGGGGTTATATGTACGAAGTGGTCTCCTGTGCCCATGTGTTGTAGAGTACTTCCCACTTTCTCTTCTATCAGGTTCAGTGTGTTCAGACTGATATTGAGGTCTTTAATCCATTTGGACTTGAGTTTTGTGCATGGTGATAGATATGGATCTATTTTCATTCTTCTACAGATTGACATCAAGTTTTGCCAGCACAATTTGTTGAAGATGCTCTCTTTTTTCCATTGTATACTTTTAGCTCCTTTATCGAAAATCAGGTGTTCATAGGTTTGTGGGTTAAAGTCCGGGTCTTCTATTCGATTCCATTGGTCGACTTCTCTGTTTTTATGCCAATACCAAGCTGTTTTCAATACTGTAGCTCTGTAATAGAGTTTGAAGTCAGGGATGGTAATGCCTCCAGGAGATCCTTTATTGTATAGGATTGTTTTGGCTATCCTGGGATTTTTGTTTTTCCATATAAAGTTGATTATTGTCTTCTCAAGGTCTGTGAAGAATTTTGATGGGATTTTGATGGGGATTGCATTGAATCTGTAGATTGCTTTTGGTAGAATTGCCATTTTTACTATGTTGATCCTCCCAATCCAAGAGCAAGGGAGATCCTTCCATTTTCTGGTGTCTTCTTCAATTTCTTTCTTCAAAGACTTAAAGTTCTTTTCAAATAGATCTTTCACTTCTTTGGTCAGAGTTACCCCAAGATATTTTATGCTATTTGTGGCTATCGTGAAAGGTGATGCTTCTCTGATTTCCCTCTCTGCTTCCTTATCCTTAGTGTATAGGAAGGCAACTGATTTTTTGGAGTTGATCTTGTATCCTGCCACATTACTAAAGGTAGAGTTTTCGGGGAAAAAAAAAAACAAAATGTAGACTAGCAGAGAGTAATCAGAAGTAGCAGAAGTGGGCAAAGGACTGCTTTCTAAGGCGACAGCCAAGTGCCAGTAAGCAAATAAAAACATGCCTTCACAGTCCCGTCCCCACCCCAAGCGGGAAAGTGCTAGCTAAAACCTCCACACAATTCCAAAAGGCAAACCCAATGGCCTGGATAAGGAACTCAAGAGTGCCACAGAAACAGTCCAGGGGTAGGCTGGTTAGAAGCAATAAGAAGGGTTTATTTTGGCCCACAGTTTGAGGGTACAGCCCACCCTGATGTGGAGCCGGGAGCCGGGAGGATTTGTTACATAGTATCTGGGAGCCGGGAGGGTTTGTTACATTGTATCCGGGAGCCGGGAGGGTTTGTTACATTGTATCTGGGAGCTGGGAGAGTTTGTTACATTGTATCCGGGAGCCGGAAGGGTTTGTTAGATTGTATCCGGGAGCTGGGAGGGTTTGTTACATTGTATCTTCAACAGAGAAGCCCATGCTCAGCCTACTTTATACTTCTTCCCTTTTTATTTAGTCTAAGACAAGGGTTCTCCCCATGTTGCCTCCCACATCTAGGGACAGTCTTCTCTGCTTGGTCACACCTCTCTGGAATCACCCTCACAAAATAAACTAGAGAATCCTAGAACTCAAAAAAAAAAAAAAAGAAAGAAAGAAAGAAATTGCTCTGTTTCCCCTTTTTGTTCTTTCGTTCATGGTTTACATTTTTCATCTTATAACATCCTTGACTTATTATTATATCTAAAAATTTGATTTCTTTTAATTCTATCCTACATAGTTTTAGTTTTAATTTTTCTCGTGGGCACTCTTAATTTGTGTAAATAAAACTGATCTTTAGATATTGGTTTAGACAGTGAGAAGTAGTTATAGCCATCATTAATTTCAAAAGCTTACTTATAGATTCCATAAGGTTTTCTATCTCTGTTTTGCCAAGTAAGTAAAGAAAGATTAATTTTAAAAAAAAATCAGTTTGGTTTTATTGCATTTTTTTGTCTTGCTTTAATAGACTGTTTAGGAATCTTTTGGGGGCTGAAGAGATGGCTCAGCCATTAAAGGCTAGGCTCACAACCAAAAACAGGAGCAGTTGTTTTTAGTACAAATATTAAATTGGGGTGTTAAAAGAGGGCCTTCTTCTCCTGTCTTCTCCATTTGAGGGAGAGTAATGAGCAGGTGTAGGATCAGCTGTAGGCTTTCATGGGCATCTTTTATCTGACTATGGATGTTTTCTTAGGGATCTTAGTGGACTGCAAGAAAGAATGTCGAAGATTTTCTAAATAACTTCTTCACATTAAAATAATAATATTCTCTTTTAGTTTATCGATATGGTTAATTTAGTGGTTAAATTTTGAAGTAGTTGTTTATTGCTAGTACAACCTATCTGGTTGTAGTATATTTTTTTATATACGTTGCTGAATTCTGCTTGCTGGTTTTCTAATTTCCTCTAGTTTTTTGTTGTAAAGATAAAAGCTTATATGATTCATTTAAAAATTTGGGGGCATATACTCTTTCCGTCTTATATCATTTCCAATAAACATTGCTATAATTACATATCACGAGTTTCCTAAAGAAAAGAATTTTAGAGCAATTCTTGCTGGAAACTTGGGTGGAAAAGACAACATTCCCTAAGCTTCATTTCCCCTCACCCCAGTTAATTCTGTTTTTGGAAACTGCATCGTTGATAATGGACATGAATGTTTCACATCCCAGTATTAGTGCATTTATGTTAGCTAGAGTTTGTAATTTAGCTCAGGTCCATTCTTTCTGCTCTCAATTCTGAGTTTTCTCATAATTCAACCAATATTATGTCATCATCACCTCCTTATCTCTCCCCGCCCCCCACCAGCTGTATTGTAATTTTACCTTTTCCATAGTGTGATAACATCTAAACACAGTGTTTGCTCTTTCCCTCCCCTCCTCTCTCCTTCCTCCTCAATCTACCTGGCGATGGAATTACAAACATGTACCATCACACCTTTTTAAGTGTGTTTCTCCATCCCTCTTGAAGGTCATAGGTAGCTTCCAGTTGGGTTAATTATGAACCAAGCTGGCACAAACACGGTACATAGGTTTTGGTGGGAGCCTGGGTTTTCAGCACCTTTGAATAAATACCAGGAAGCCTGAGTGCTGATGCGGTTCGCTAAGAGGATGTTTACCTTTGCCACATGCTTCCCACAGTCCTCTGCCAGTGGCAGAGCCACCAGCACTGAGGTCCCAGTCCACACCTCAGCATTTGGTGTTTCAACCGGTCTGACAGACTTGGGTGTATGTGTGTGTGTGTATCTTTTCGTGTCATATGATACTGAGTATATCACATCTATTTGCAAGCCCTTGTTCTTTGTGAACTATATGTTAAATTGTTCATATTTCTTTTTTTTTTTTGTCCTTTCTTAATTAGGCAATTTCTTTCCTTTTGACCCAAACTTTATTACTTTTTTTTGTTACTTCCTCTTCCATCCCTGAGTTATTTAAAAATATGTTGCTTAATATTTAGTAATTTCCAGGTTTTCCAGATATCATTGTTATTGGTTTCTATTTTGTGGTCATGAAAAATATTTTGTATTATTTCAGCCATTTTGAACTTTTGGGAAGTTTTTTTTTTTTTAATTGCCCACAATATGGCATGTTTCTCCTTTTTGTTTTTCTTCAGTTTTGTTTTGTATGTTTTGAAAGTCTATTGTTAGTTTTGTTTTGGGTTTTTTTTTTTTTGCCTTTTTGGAATGCTACACTTAGGATTATACAAATTTCTTTTTTAATCCCTGATATTTCCTTATATGAAATCTTTGCCTCTTAAGCACCACCCTTCCCTGCTGCAGCTTTCTTTCCAGAGCTACATGTATGCTGTATTTCCCAGAATTCTATTGTAACTTATCCCTCTATATCAAAGTGGATTTTCTATGCACAATATGGTCATTTTGTTTTCTTTGTAAAACGCAACAATTTTATTCCTTTGGTAAGTTTGTGAATAGTTTATCTTTATGTAATTATTGAAACTGCTGTTATTTTATCTATTTAATGTGTTTAGTTTTTCATACCTATTAAACCAATAACTCCTTAGGTCTATTGTTCTTTGCCTTTGCTCGTATTATTTTTGTCATATTCTTCTTTGGTGATTGCTCCAAAATAGAAGTTCATTTTATGCGTATATTTCAGTTGTTTTGAAAGGTGTTGTAGTCTGTGTGTCAGTGTGACATCATGGCTGCTATAAAAAGAATGGTTTAGGAGGGCCAGGAGAAGCCACACTACACTGTGGCTACTATGGTTCCTACATTCCTAACTGAACAAGCTTTTGCTCCTGGAGGTATTTGATAAGAGTGTCTTGATTTATCTAATATATTTTATTTTATATACATTATTCATATGTCTGGAATTGAGGTGATTCTTTGTTAATGTTATACTTTTGCATATTTACATGACAAATTGTCAGTTGACAAAGTTAGTAGCTGGGTTTTAATTCAACCTATAAGCTGTGATAAATTTCTTAAATGTGGCTCTTCTTTGAAGACACTGGCCTCACTGAATCTAAGTAGCTAAAGAGAAATGCATCATTTAAGTTATTTTGGCCAATTCTATCAATGTTTGCCTCAAATTCTGTGAGGTATAGAATTAGAATATCCTCAATATTTTTATTGCATGTATTAAAATATCTTTTAAAACATTCAACTCTAGTCAATATTTTATCCACACAAATATCTAGTTAACATTTTATCCACAACCATTTTATAATAACTATCTAGATTTTAACTTTGCATATAGCAATAACTCCTATATTAATTAATTGATCCATTAGGTAATTGTAACAGTATATAATATGCCTGGGGAATGTTTAGTTAATTTTATGTATTTTTCTAACTTTATATATTTTGTTTCCTACCACATATAAAAATTATAACTACATGAAATAATAGATACTATAATCAAATTAGTAGCATAATTATTTGCCCATATGTATTATACCTTAAACATATACATTCTGCCTTAAAACCTAATGGGATTGTCTTACCAATTTCTATGTGGCTAAAAAAATCATATATATAAATATAAAGTAAAATGTTTAACATTACAGATTACGCACTTCTCCTGATTTAAAAAGCATTAAGGCCTGACAGCCTATTGATCTGGCACATCCTGTTTATATTGCAAACTCTACATGATCATTTTGTCGTTGCTCATACATTAAAACCAGAAGTAGTTTTTCAAATACTCTGCTATCCAAAGTCTAAGGTTGATGCGAAATCAAATTGTCAATATGAAAGCATGTCACAATGCCAGACGAACTTTCATGCAGCCCAAATGTGTGGATGACTGCTTGCTCCTGGAGGGAAACGTGGCAAAAAGAGTTGATAGATAGATTAAAATACAAAATGCCCATGGCATAAAGTTCAACATGGGTTGATACAATATTCTTCCTTAAGTATGTCTTATTTGTTTTGGATGGTTCTATCCAAACAAACGCCACCAACATAATATCCTGCTAGGATTCACCCCACCCCACTCAAGGCGATCCACTCACTACTGTCATTTAAAGTCATATTATTTAATCAGTGGAACAGTAATGTTTTGGTCAGGGCATGTGTGGCTGGAACTGGCTTGTGTGGGTCTGTGTGGCATAGACCACGGCTGGAACTTGAGGCAGCATGTCTCAATGCTGCCTTCAGAGCTGCTCAACCCAGCCAAACTAGGCTAAGAACCAAAGTCTCTACAAAGTAAAGAGAATTCTCCAAAATATTGTTGTACTTTTACATATACTGTTTTAGAGTTTTAACTATTTTATATTACATATGTTCTAACTCACATTACCTATAAATTACAGAGAAGAGAACGTCAGCTATTTTATTTTATATAAAAATAACCAGCACTGTACATAGTACTCTGTACATATACTTTTCTCATAGAAAAAAAATAGATTATGATTTTATGGCACAGATGAAAATTGGACATTTTCACAGCAGAAAGGCACAAGCCACATCTTATTCCAAACCTGGGTGTCCTCCATTTCCCTGTGCCTGGTGGCCATGTCACCACCTGTTTTCCTTGGCATTGGATCAGAACAGAGCAGTGAGGTCCCTGGAAGTCAAAACAGTAGCTGAAGTTCATGCCAGAGCAAAGTACCACGCATTTCTCAAGACGATGCCTCAGCCCGGCACCTGACTTTATTCTAGAACTTCAGTACAAGTGCTCCTGGCAGCTCCCACAAACCTCTGCTCTGCACTGGGTTTCTGCCACCCTCTCTCTGTTTCTGTAATCACCTCAGAGTTTTAACAGGCACCCATGAATGGGAATGCCTATGAGTAAGGGATAATATTTCCCTTGCTTTATTGGATGAGTGCATCTGCAAGTCTACCTTGCATGTTTCACAAGTGCAGCCTTAGAGCTGCAAACTTTCTTTTTCCTGACCCCAGCCTCCTTGCGAAGCGCCTAGCTTTCTCTATTCTAAAGTTCGTTGAAGTATTTTTCTGCCTTCCTGCAGTTTTGAAGGAGATAATAAGTTCCAAATTTCACCAGTCTTTCGCTGAAAGCCGCTTCTCACGGTGGTTGGTAGCTAATGAAGGCCCCTTTAGTTTATCTTCATCAATTGTCAAATATTTGAGTCCGTGAAGTGGTGTGATGAGGTACAAAGACAGATATTTGAAGGGATTTTAACTCATTTGAGCAATTACATGCTTAACTGCCCTGCGATAATCTGTCAGTCTGAGTCTTTTCTACGCAGCACAAGTGGGGAGCGTTAGAATAGCTGGATTTAGAACATAAAGGCTCAGTCTGAATGGAAGAAAGGCACCGGAGAGATTAATTGCCAGTAACAAACAGCAGGGCTGCTTGCAAGTTATATATCACATAGTTACCTACCAGCAGTGATGGGGGCCAGCTCACAGGGAGCAGCCCCAGTTGGGACAAAACAGCCATTGCACAGAATACTGAGCACAGCCACCAATTTGCAAAGACATAGAGGAGTCCAGTTTTTTTAAAGTATATGTGGGTCTATGCTGTGCAAAGAATTCACACGCACACACATGTGATAGTGAAAAATAGCAGCCAATACCAGAAAAAACATGAATGTCAAGCCTAAATCCTTAGGGCTTTTTATTTGCACAATTAGTGGAGTCTTGTCTCCCATTATTCCCATTCTTTAAAACTGTGATCCATTCAAGTATTAGAAATAAAAAGAAATGTAAGGACCAGAAAGGTCGAATAATTTTGAAAGAGACAAACTTCTCGTTGACCTCAAAATACCGTAGGGTGGCAATCTTCAAGGCCATGATGAAGCCATGGAGGACAGAATTGCAGACCAGTGAAAGAGGACAAAATCCCTCCACTAAATAGCTAATTCTGTGAATGAATTACTAGACATTAAGACCAGTTTCCAGAGAAATAATATTCAAGTAATGGGGGCCTTGTCGCAGATGAGCTAGTAGTTACTAAAGGCGTGGCTTCCTTGCTCTTCCTGGGTTGTCATTTGACTTTTCCAGGTAGTATGACTCTAAGTTGGTGCTTCTGCAGGTGGTGGTGTGGCCTGGAATGTTTGGACGACCTTCTCATTAGCTCCTTCCTTTGTCCAGCTGTGTAACATTTCCCAAGTGTTTCCTGACGAGCATGAAGTGGAGGGACACAGTGTGCAAAGAAGGGGAGGGGAGAGGATCTTATGGGGAAAATGGAGGAGATGGCATTTCAGGTGGCATGAACATCTCATAGGATACCCATGTAGGTGAGCAGAGACATACACCACAAAGAAGGGAAAAGAATATGTTGGATGGAGAACTGTAGCCAGAGGCTATGGTTAGCACCAGGATAACCCTTTTAAAATTCTTGTCTAGATGTAACTGTAATGATAGAAATAAGACATTCAGGTGTTTATTGGCAAAAGGAACTCCCAGTCTCAGAAGCGGTTGAAGGTAATATCAACAGAATGAGTTAGCTATCTCAAGAGTGAGTTACGAAAGTGGAGATTTCTCTCTTCTCTCTGCCTTTTCCCCTATCTCACCATATAGTGCTTTCTGCCTTATCACAGCAACACAAAGACCCTTGCCAGGTATATCTCCACAGATTGTGACTTCCGGAGTCTCTAGAACAAACTTGGATTGTTTTGAAATGACCCTGCCTGTGGAAATCTGTCAGAGCTTCACAATCATTGCTAGGGCAGACTGAGGAGGGCCTTGGACATTCTAGAAAGGATGTGGGATTTCACCTGGGGCCTGTCCTACAATTAGGGAGGATCAATCGAAAACAGATGTCTTTAAGGATGTTAAGGATAGAAAGTTGGCTAGATACTGTCTGAAGAAAATAGGCTATGGTCAGTAGAATGGCTTCCACATGAAAAGAGGATAGGACCGGGTCTGACCAAGATGACCATTGTCCTTCAGACAAGGCCAGTGCTAGCTAGATGCTTTGGATTAAAGATGGGAGCAGACCTTTAGAGCAGTCAAGACAGAAGACCCAGGTACTGAGTTGTTTTTACATGCCTGATGTTGGATACCAGAGTCATGGGTGACTACCAAAAGACGCAGAGAGGAGTCAGTGAAGCTCTACTCCCGTGGAACATGGTGTGTGCATCAAGCTAGAGGCACAGTTCTTCCTAGGATTATTCACCTGAACAAGACTTTAGTTAAGGACTCCTGTCCCATTATCAACACCCACTCTGTAGGAGCCTTTTTTATTCTAACTCAGGATAGGAACAGAAAGATACAGGTGAGAGGTAAAGGAAGGGTATAAACAGGGGAGCCTTCAGTCCATCTGTCAGACGATTAACAGCCTTAGCGCAGGAGCCAGGTTTGTTTCTGCTTCTCTGATGTATCATATCAAATAGGAAAAGGGAAGTTTGGAAGGAGCCTATGGTTCCCGATAATACACAGCTACTTCTCGAAAGAAAGATGCAAAATAGATGTGTACAAGAAGCTATCCTTCTTAAGATGGGTGCAGCCATGCCTGTAATTCCATCATGAGAAAATCTGGGGAAGGACGTTGAAGACACCATTCTGGGACACAGTGAAAGACTTATTTCAAAACAAGACAAAAACTAAAGCTTTAAAACCACAAGAAATTGTCATTCTTCTACATTACTAACCAAAAGAAGTACCTGCATTCTTCACATTCAGTGAATCTATTCGTTAGTGTATGATATTTGCTCAGTGTTTCATGAAATGAACAGGTTGATGTACAAAACCATTTCAGCAGCCTCTTCTTCTGTGCTCAAAATACAGAATTAGACTGGGAAGAAATGAAAACCAGAAATTGGTGTGAAAGCATTTAACATTATAGTGTCAAGTAGCCATCACTAAACCATAGACGAAGCCTAGATGAACTCTAAGAATTTGTAGCCAGAAAGTTTGGTTTGCAGGGACCAGGTGACATAGTCTATATCGGAAGGGGAAGATTTTACAGAGGAATTAATAGAATATATAAGAGGAAAAAACTGAAGCCTTTTTAGAAATCTCAGCTTAAAATGATACTCTCTACACTTTGGGATTATATACTTTATTCAGGCCTACAGAAAGGCCCCTTGAGAGGTGTGACTCAGGGAAGAGATTGATAGTAGGATTGCCTTTCTCTGGTCCCACAGACTTCTGTGACAAACATAAAAACACAAGTGCATGGTAAGTTCTGGAATCGATGCTCACAAGGTCTTGAGGGGGCAATAAAGACGAGGGCCTTTTTTTCTGTGGTTCTTAGCAATACTATCAGAAGGGCAAAGGGCAAAACCGAACCCCTTCTGTAGAAATTACAATGAGCAAACTAAGGAAAGTCTCTGTTCTCTAATCATAATCGCCCATGTTTTAAGAAGCTGCGCATGTGGCACTTGGCTCTAAATGTCAAAGGAGTGTTGAGCTGTGCCACTCCACCCAGCTGGTGCCTGCCCATGTTCTTCAGAGGCAGCCTATGCTATGTTCATCTCTGCCTCACCCAGCCGTTTGGTCAGGTTGGCCCTCTCCATCCAGAAATTGGCTAACCAAACTTAGTCACATTTTTGTCTTTGCAGTGAGCTGCCACTTTCCAGGGTTGCTAATCTCCCTTGGCTGGAGACCATCACCATTCCTGGTTTTCCTTTGAGAAGATCACCTCATGTTGCATCTCACCATGCTCTAGCAACAAATTATAATCGCAGGGACCAGCTGCTTCTGGTAGCCTAGCGCAAGGGCTTCATTAAATCTGTGTGTTCTTAGTGTTTGATGGGCACCATCTGGTGATGACAAAGGGACTACTGATGACTGATGTGAATGACCATCCTTGGCAGTCATCTGGTACGTTCTGATGACTACATCCAGGTCATTGCAAAATATCATGGAAGTCAAAGAACACAATCTTCTGGTCCACATAGCTGAGCCCTCCCAAGTCACTGAGGACAGGCTGTGCTCATGGCTTCCTATAATCAGGAGACAAGATTCTCCTATCATTTAGGACAATTTGCCTTTGCAAAATCCTGTCATTCAGTTATACGAAAGCTCTTTTCTAAAGGCTGCTTCTATTTAGTATCTCCTAGCATCCACTCATATCGCGTGGTAACTGCTACATGCTGCCTGCCATAATTTGACTTTATGCCTGAGTCTCCTAGCTTCTTGATCTTTCCTAAGAGCCACCTAATAAATCTCAAACTTACTTTTTCTCTGTTTCTACTCCATAGAATTTTCTCCTCTGTTCTGCTGAATAGCAAGTTGCCTGTTTGGTCTACAGGACCTGGTTAAAATACTGGCTTCTCGAGATTTCGGCAGCATGTTGCTCATGCTTGTGTTGGAACAATTTCTGCCATTTTGTGCATGAAATTCTCAAGCTAGTGTGACTCTCTTGAGAAGGGGGGGGCCATCCCTTTGCAATTTTTTAAAATCTTTCTCCTCTTCAGGGGCATGCAGAAGATAGACGATCATACCCAGTCTATCCTCAGTTCGTGAATGTGGGCTTTATTTAGATCTGCCGAGCATGGGAAAGAGTGTAACTTCCTTCAAAATCTGAGGTACACATGACCCTGAACAAATGAGGAGGCCAGCTAGATGGCCGAGACAACGTGAATGAAGCATTCCAGTAGAACTCTGGATAAAATGAGACAGCCATTTCCTGCTTCCAGGGAGGGGAAGAAACTGCTCCTGCAAGGCAGCTTAGCAGGGCTGTGGGGTCAAGTCATCACAGATGCATTGCTTCCCATGCACCACCATAAATCCCCTCGGTGCAGAATATGCACAGATACGAGGCCTCATTGGCCAGGGATCACCATCTTTCAACCTGAGCATTTTTAACCTCTCCTAATGTATCGGGGCAAAGATGGGCTTAACTATGTCTTCTCCTCCCCAAGACACATGGCTCTAACAGGACAAATGAACGTGTGCATGAGTTAGGTGTATTCGTGTCACAATAACTTTAAAACACTTATGAGAAGATACTATGTCATCCAAGGGCTAGTTTAACATGCCTGGATGGATCTTCCCTTTTCCCTGTTTAATGCCTCCTCGGGTTGTCATCTCCAAATATTGAAGTATAAATATGCTTAGAATTTATGACACTGAATACTGTAGTGCAAGGTCAAGCTAAAGTCTAGCATTTCATGTGCTTGAGTTCCATGCCTGACATCGCCATTCCCCTAGGGCACAACTTTTAATTACTATTTGTAGATCATCTCTTTCTTAACCACCTGAGAAGCGCAATTATCACCCTGAAATGCAATGTCTGATGGCATCCTTTTTATTTTCCCCTGAAATGGAAATCTCCGGAAGTAGAGACTTCAGAGTATAATTTATTGCTATAGAATCCCTGACAACCAGTCAGAGATATGTGTGTCCAGAATATGAAAACTAGCTCATAATTAACAGGGAATGTCAGATCTTTTCTAAAGAGGAAAAACAACCCCAACTCTTCCACTCGCTCCTTATGGTACCATGTCCCTTGCATCATAGTAGTTCCTCGCGCTTGGTGATGCTAATTTTTGTCCTTTCCACCATTTTGATTAGGATTGTGAAGTATCAGACGAAGTGGTTTTCTGTGAAACTGAATGAATGCGGGATGTACATTTATCCTCTGTTCCACATTCAGCTGACTGAATATTCCCTAGTATGCTGGCATAGTACCAAACCACACAGCTTGGCAGGAATGACACTCGAGCTGACATCGGAAGGGAGAAAGACTCCCGGTAGGATCCACGTCCATGTGCTCGGGACGAACCACCAAGTTGCTCATGATCCACCCTCAATTCCCTAAGATGAAGCCAGATGTTCAAGGTTAGCAGTCTGTGACAGCAGCAACATTGCAAGTTTGCTGATAACAAGACTGAGACTAGGGAAGTGATGGGGTGAGGAAGGTGAAGAAGGAGGAGGAGCGCAGGTCAGCACTTTGATGACTGAAATCCTGACACACAGCATGATTGTGTTGGATTAGAGACTCTGGCTTCCAGCTAAGCAAGTAGTCTAAGAGGACTAGGCAAATTGTGTGGCATTTCTGATGAATTCATTTCTTGAGAAATCAGTTTGGTTTGCCCTTTACCGGGAAGTGGTTCAACCACACAGAAACATGGAACTAAAATCACAACAAGCCACACAAAATTGATTGAAACAAACGAAGGAGCAGTTGTCTCTTGTAATGATGTAGACATTGTCAGACATAAACATCAGCATTTGGCTATGCAACTTCAACTACACATAGCCCAGAAAGCCTGTAACAGACAAGAGTTTGAAGTATCTGATGAGGATGTTTTAAATTGGGTTCGAGAAAGAATTGATTGACTTATTTCGCGAGACTAACTAGCTGTCCACATAAGGAGCCCAGTTTAGGATCCTCCATCACCTCTTGTACGGAAATCACATTAAGACAAAACTCTGAACTAACAGAACATGTTAACCAACTAACTGGGGAAAAGAATAACCTACAGAACATTATTATGCAGCTGGAAGAACAGATAAAGTTTTATCAACAGACAAGTGCTGATAGAAATTGTTTTTCTAGGTTCTCAATTGATGATAGTGTGAGCATCAAAGACATTAGAAAAAAGACATCAAAAACTTTAGAAAAAGATATCTGTAACAATGAGAAGTTGACTCTTCATAATTACCCATTAATTTTTAAATGACTACACGGTGTAGAACATTAAAATAAATTTAAATGGACCAGGTGTGGTAGTTCAGGTCTATAATCTCAACACTCACTAAGGAAAGGCGAAGACAAGAGGATAAGGAGCTCAAGACTAGTCTGAGTAAAATAGCATGACCTTGCCTCGAATGTAAATAAATAAGCAAAACAGAAAGCCGGAAGTGCTGACACGGTGCTACCTATAACCTTGGTACTGTAAAGGCAGAAGCAGAAGAATGGTTGCATGCTTGAGACTAATCTGTCCTACACAACAGGTTCAAATGCGACCCTGGATACATGGCGAGACTCTGCTCCCTGTTTCCAAACTCATATGCTAAGTAAAGAATGACTCAAAATTAAAATAAATAAAAATGGACAGTAGATGTGAAGAACCTCTGAACAGATGAGGCCAGTTAGACCAAATGAGGCTTTATAACTTAATGACCAAATTTTACCTGAGGTAATTTTTTAAGAAGTGCCTTGATATTTGAAATAAGGGGAAACCTAAAACTAACGAAGAAGAAACTCCTACTAAGTAGGGGCCTTGCAGGGGCTAGACCAGGGAAGCACAGCCTTGCTGTGCCCCCTCCCACCTTCCTTTCACACACTTTTCAGATCCTCTCTCTAACCCAGCTAAACGCTGCCTGCTCCGTGGCTTCCTCTCCACCCAAACAAACTCTTTCAATTTTTATCATGTCTCAGGCTACCTTTTAATGGATTCTATACAGTAGGAAATTGGTATCGGGATTGCACGGATGACCAAACGGTTTCTGCCCTTATGGAACTGTGATTTCTACTTATATGACGATTTCTGTCAAGTGCACCTCCATGTCCTGAGAGCCACGATGGGCTAGAGAGAAGAGCTGCCAACCTAAGCATGTGCTAACCCCATCTGTTTCCCTGCAGCTCACCAAGGAGAACATTATGTGTGCTTGAGGTACCAGAAGGCTTGATGGCATGGAGGCAGTTAGGAGCACATCTTCCTATTTATTTCACATGATCCTCTAGACACCGGAGTCTAGAGTGACCCTTGTGGCACCCACTGCCCTCTTTATCAAAGGAAGCAAAAATAACTAGGAATTGAGAAGCTGCCCTTGGCGACGGGTTGCCCCGGTGCGAACCTCGGCACCATTCTCATCATAGTATGGAATTTTGTATTCATCTTTGTGTCTCACCACCTGTTCCCCTCCAGACCTGAGAAGAATGGCTGGGTTGCATTCATTTGTATCTGAAAAGTCACTTCGTCATTGAACTTCCAGGGACATAATTACTATGTGAGTCCTAAGAAATCATGGATTATCAAACAGAATAGTCCACAAAATACAATTCTTCAAGCAATCACCCACTCAACACCTGTGATGACCTCTCTTTCAAGACAGAGACAAAAGCATATATATACATATATATATATATGTGTGTGTGTGTGTGTGTGTGTGTGTGTGTATGTGTTTGTATATATATATCACATATCCATGGATGGATGGATGCATATATGTATATTTCAAAAACACACAAACATGAAATATTGCATTGAAAAGATATCGTATAGTTTTTTATCATATTTTTAAAGATAGAGTTGTCGCATCTACTGCCAAGTCTTGTTGATACAATTGGTTCAATGAAGCTGTCAAAATTTACTGAGAAAAACGCCAAATGACCTGCTCATTTATTACCACTAAAGGTTCTCACTAATTAGCATCCAGAGATATCACGTCATAGCTGCTCCATTAGAAGCTAGCCGCTCTCCGCCTCTGAGTAGTGACACGGTATCTATCAAAGTCTCATAATGTCTGCAATTCTGACAAAAGGCCCTCCAAAGAACTGGCACGGGCTACTGTATTTGCATGTTTGCATCTCATTATGAAAATAATTGCATACCAGCACAGTTCTTGACTATCTCAAAAAAACATCATCAACAGTGTCGGAAATAAATGGCTAAATGTCAGCTATTGACAAGAAAAGCTGACCTCTGAAGGGTCCCATTCTTCTGAGATGTGCCCTGCTACACTTCACTGCTTAACTTTCTTCCTGTGTTTGATAACAGGAAAGGAACACAGTGGCTCTACAAACTGGGGATGCAAACAGAAAACTAAAAAGGGATCAAGAAATTACAAAACTATCATCAGGATATCATTCTCATGTTAAAAAGGCAAAACATTTACCATGGCAATTCTCAAAACCACCAAAATTCAAAGGACGAAAACCTCAACAAGCCTAAGATTGAGTTTCTACAAAATCATATACTGGCTTCGCATTCACAACTGAACTGGGTTTATCGGTGATTAATGTTATGACAAAGAACCCAACAACCTTTATCCTAAAGGCATGCAACCCATTTTACACATTGTCACAAGTAGAGTTTAAGTGTTGGATGAGGACTCACAGCTAATCTCCAACCTCACAGAGCCATTTACACCATCCCCTGCAGGATCTGGCTCACTGGCGTGGCCTCGGAGCCACGGATCTCACATGCGATCCTAAGCCGTTATCGTCTCCTCAGCCTGTGGTTGACGTGCCTCAATTTTGTACGCATTTTCCCCCCAATAGCACTAATCAATTTTAACTCAGCGTTGAAATGCCACAGAAATGGCTTCTAGTGTCCCAAAAATGCTAATCAATTTTGAGAATCTACATCATGGCCGGCATCCCAGATTCTCTGGCCAATCCATATCAAATAGAAATGATAGAAAATGACGTTAACATGCTCAGCCACTTGTTTCAGCTGAGGCATTGGTCATGCTTCGCTGGTCCACTAACTGCCTGCTTAGAAACTCACCCCTCTTTGCACTACTTTGGGGGGCTGGGAGGCAACAATGTGTAAGTGGCTGCCACACTTCCCTCCAAGACTGGAATTTCCATACGAATCATCCCCTGTTTTGCCTTTCAGAAACATGGGGGATTTTTTTTCCGTAGATGGATAAATATGACTTTTTAACCCCTCTCATTCTCCACAGAACGTCCCCCCTCAGTGGAGAAGCTTCTTCTTTGATAGGGCTCACATATAAATTTATATTTCAGACCCAAGGAGTAAACATAGATGTTCTGAAAAACAGAGTAAAGCTTAATGCACTGAATATAATGCACATAAATATAATCCTCTCCCTGACAAAAGAAAAATATATCTGAGTATTTAGATTGGGAAGCTAATCCACCTCCTCCATTATGAAGATTCTCTTCAAAGACCTCCCAGAAAGACAACCTTTCTAAAAAATAGAATTGTCTTCATTGCTAGGATGGAGAGTTTTTACCGAGGCAAGCCCACTGGGTCAAAAATCTAACTCTGAGTTTCGGTTTTCTCTTTGAAATCTTTCCTGACTGGGCCTAGTGGTTCTAAAGCCACACAATGCAAATCAATACCCCTCCTTTTTCACTGGGCTTTGTGTTCCTCACCCCACAGGAGACAGTCTCACGATTTTTTCTTCCGCATGGTGTAGCACATGAGTCTCCTTGCTTTCCAAGTCAGTGTTTCCTAGTCACTCCTAGATGCTCGATTGCCCTTCTGAAACATCCAGAATTGCCCACAGGCCTACCTTGGATGCTTCCAGGTGGGATACTTTGCTACACTAAATGCTGAAGATCCACGGAAACATTCTTGAAGATTTAGGACAACTAGCTTCAGGGGAAAAAACAAAAACAAAAACCTTGTTGACGTGTTACAAGTTTACAGTCAACCTCGTCCACTTAACTGAAGTCAGTACGACCAATAAGGCTTTAGACCATGTCTTCTTACTTCCTGTGTCCTTAAGATGTCTAAATTCATACGATTTCTCAAGTGAAAAGAAATGACACTGCTTTGCCCTGGAACCAGTAAAACACTATCTTTACCATGATCATAACAGAAAGAAGAAAATCTTACCATTATTAAGCAAGTCCTCAAAGCTACGTTATTATATTATTAACCTACCTTACTTAGTCTTCACTACAGGCTCCAAAGATAAAGAAGATTATCATCCCCTTTTATAAGTGAGGAAACGTGAGAACCAGAGAGGCTCTACAACATGCCTAAAGTCACAGAACTAGTAAGGAATAAGTCTTTACTCCCTGTTCCACAATGGCATGTTCAACAGTGAGAGGGGTTAGGGTGAGTGAAGGCATGTATCCTCTGCTATGAGCTGGAGACCACACGTAATATCCACCTAGCCTACCATGTTGCTCAGCATCTCCCTGGGCTGGCTTCCCTTAAGAAGAATTGCATCACTTGCTCCCTGAATTTCAATCATCCACAGAGAAATAACTAGAAAACCTACCATGTGGATTTCACTGTCTTCACTAAATCATACAATCCCCAACATAATGACAATATCCAAGACCACTAATACCTCTCAGACCTCAGGACACAGACATCACATAACAGGGATATTTTGAATCAGGTGTTAGGAAACAATCTACAATTATACATGTTTTTATGACAGGAAGGAAAAATTACAATAAGCCATTAAAACCCAGCAGGAGTGAAACGGAGCCTTGTATATTCAATTCCATGTAATTTATGCATCTCTGTGCAGAAGTAGGAGTCTATGTCTTACACATCAGTTAAACTAGAAGTACAGTAAAATGGCTGTCCTTAGTCTTTCCTGACCTTCACGGGACTTATAATAGAGGTCAGTAAGCTTTGTGTGCCTGCAGATATGGATGGTTCACCTGATCAAGACCAGGAGTGGATGTTGGGGCTGTGTCTATCAGGATTGTTATCAACGGGAAGGGGGACATTGTAGAACAAGGGTTCTGGAGTTAGTTTTGTACATATGCTGACATTCCTCCAATGCTTTCTCAAAGCTGTCCTTCACCCATTCTGCCACACTCTTTGCACAAATAAAAACACTTTTCTATTTTAGTGAACTAGTGAATTCAAATTTAGTGAATCACTGGGGACGTTGAAAAAAAAAGAAGGTAAATGCTGACGTTGAATCAGTAGGGGAACTGAAAGGGAAAGAAAGCGTTAAGTCAGAGCAAGGCAGCCCGTTTCCTTCACTGGGGTTAGCATTAGCCTCCCTCCACAATTCTGGAGAAAAAACTAACTCCAATAATTCATTTTAGAAAACAATTCGCATTTGAGTTTAAATTCTGTATCTATATGGGGTCCAGAGTGCCACTTAAAGACAGAGTGAAGCAAAAAGACGCTGAGTTTACAGGAACCTTCCTTTTTTCATTATCACATTTATTTACTTTTCATTATTCATTTAAGTAAGTTTGTGGAGATTATGCTTTTGAAGGTCACAGAACAACTTGTGGGAGTCAGTTCTCTTTTTCCACCATGTGCAACCTGGATATTTGTCTTAGGGTTTCTGTTGTCATGAAGAGACATTACGACCACAGCAAATCTTATAAGGAAAACATTTAACTGAGGGTAACTTGCTTACAGTTTCAGAGGTTCAGTCCATTATCACCACAACGGGGAGTGTGGCAGTATGCAGACTGACATGGCGCTAGCTACATCTTAACTAGAGGCAGCAGGAAATCAACTGACTGTCACATTGAGTGAAACTTGAGAAAGAGACCTGAAAGCCCACCCCTACAGGGACATACTTCCTCCAACAAGACCATACCTCTTAACAGTACTACTCCCTTTGGGGGCCTTTTTTTTTTTAATCATCACAGTGTTAAACTCATAATATCAAACTTAGTGATAAGTGCCTTTAGCTCCTGGGCCATCTGGTCACCCCAGTAGGTCTTCTTTGCAGAGATATACAATGTTTCCTTACCACTTTCCTCAGGAGATAAAGAGAAAAAGAGAATCCAGAGACTATGAGCAAGAGCTGTGTTTTCGTTACCATCTTCCTGCCATGATACACGTGAAATTTATGCAGCTGTGATGCAGGGGTATATTCGTCCTGGGTGCAGGACCCTGTCAATGTCGGTTCTTTTTCTATTTGTTTCTACCAACCAGTAAGTTGAAGTATTAGTTCTATAGACCAGAGGTCATCCTACATTTCTTGCAGAAAAAGATAGCAAAATTTTGTGTTTTGTGACCTAGGCATTATCTGCCTTAACTACTGAATTTGAATACTGCAGCAAAGTGTAGCCAGAGAGTAAATATGAATGGATCAACATGGCTAGAGTCTGGAAAATGTTTATCAATGATTAGAGGAATTTCTATCTCATTTAAATTTATATGTTCAAAATATTATTTCTCTGAATTGTAACAAGGTAAAAATGCAAAAATCATATCATAAAGGCTGTAGATGAACAGTGGTGATATTTGACCATTGAGGCATGATATGTGTTCCCTCAGACTGAAACAGGCCAATGAATCATTCCTTACTTATTTTTATTGTTTGGATATCAACATTTAAAATTATGGAATATGTGATGTATAGAATTTTACTATTACCCTAAATGATGATGATTCCATTTTAGAGTCAGACTATGGAATTCAGATGTAGTTATGGTCACTATAGGTCTTTAGCCTATAGCATTGGAGTCAAGGTAATATACATTCTCCAGAATCATGCCTGACATGAAAGAAACTATGTGGCCTCCATATGATTTCATTGGTAACTGTGATAGATGCAGAATTTGACATTAGAAGTATCATCTGCACTACAAATCTGTTGTGTGGACATTACACAGTATATGTCAGACCACACAGGGTGTAAGTAGTAGTGGTGGAATTTGAATCCAAACTTCCCTTCTAAGGATCTCATCCCTTATGGTCCTTCCTCAATCAAGGTCAAGACCTTAATTCAATCCATCTTGACTGACCAAACTCAACCTGATTGGGTAGGAGGTTACTTCTGCTCTCTAATTTCCCTTTTGGATCTTAAGTTTCATTGAAAAAAATATTAATTTATAAAAGCAATTATATGATTCTTAAAGCTTATACATTCTGGGACAAACTCCCTAAGTAAAAGGGTGCAGCTATAGAATTATTGGCATATCAAATGTAGCTAAAAGCATTTGTCAAGTCAACTGCCAAATATTTATAGTTGAAGACCTACCCATGTTAAACATTTTTCTAGGCACTAAGAACGGAGCAGTAAACAAAATAGGCAGAGATGCTGGCTCCCAGTGATTTCTATCTTACACTGGGGGAGATAGACAGTAAACAATGCAGTACGTCAAACATATGCTATGTCAGATGGTGGTGAGTGCTGTGGGAATCAGGTCGGTGGAGAAAGGAGATAGGATAACAACATGGCATGGGGGTTAAAGGGCGTGAGACAGCAATTGGAGAAGGGCTGTGTGAGTGGAGCCCTAAAGGATAAGAGGAGTCCAGCTGGGCAGAGGAACACCCAGTGTGAGTCCTGCATCACTCCAGGAGATGGGGTGACTGAGCAAGAGTGAGTGAGGGGACAAGAGACAGATGCTGAAGTTGTTGCAAGGTGGGGATGTGGATGAGGAGAGAGCAGAGAGAGAGCCGCAAAGGTAGGGCCACAGAAAACATTCTGAGTACTGAAGCATTTTCTGCCACGTGGTGAAACAATCTAACTGAATTTGTAATTATGGAAAAGTTAGCCCTACAGTCTTAATACGAAAAACTAGATTATTGTTGTCATCCAGGGAGTGCTTTGCACCAGGGTAGCCACACTAATGACAGTAAAAAAAAAAAAATCAGGGTGAATTTCAAGCCAGCAGATTTACTGACATAAGGGTGCACACAGTGTGACTCAATAAAGCTCAACAAAGAAAGGTGTTTGCCACCCAGTAGTGCAAACCTGAGGACTCATGTTCTAACCTGGGAATCCACACGAAGGGAGAAGGAGAGACCTGAGTCTACACAGCTGTCCTCTGGCCTCCACATGTGCATTGTGTGTGAACATGCACACCACACATATTAATAATAATATACTTTTTTTTTAAATCTGACCTAAAGTGGAATCGAGAAAGACTCCCAGACACTTAGCCTGAGCAACAGGAAGGATGTAGTCAGTCTCCAGTAATTGAAGATGCAAACAGGAGCAAATTTAGAACTGCAAAACCAAGGAGCTTGTGGAGGTAAGTTTGAGTTGCTTGTTAGGTGTCAAGGCATGAGCTGAAAGAGGAGCAGTTCCGAAGTGCACTGTGCTCTCTGGGTTGAGGACAGTTCCTGCACCAAAATATCCAGCACGGGCAAACTGAAAAGCTGGTTCATTTTATCGCCAGGGAATGAGTGATTTTTGCCTATGGATGCTTTATCAGTTTTTTGAGTTATTAAACACAATAGTGGTAGTTCAAAATAATTGTATTTAAAATTAAAGACTTAAGTCAGCTTAGGAGAATTACTACTACATATATGAGCAGATGGCTGATCTCATTTAAACCTTTAAGTCAGAGGGGCGGGGCAAATGCAAACATACACATGCAAACACATAAGCACATCACACAACGATTTAATCCAATTTGATGTATTGTTACATTCTCTTTCTGCAAAAAGCATAAGAGTATGTCTGAAATATTATCTTGCTGTCTTGCATTTTCAAAGGGGAATCTGTTGTATGTCTGGTTACAACTTCCTTTTACTTTGATAATATTAAGGCAACACAAACAACATGAATGGTTCACAAAACAAAAGGGATAGTATACTGTTATCCCGACGTCTGCCATAAACATCCATTTCATCTGTAACAGCTCATCTGGGGAAAGGGACAGCAATCCCTTTTTGCAATCCCTTCTTTACTCCTGGAGTAGTAATAAAGACAGCTATGTCACGATCATGTTTTGCCTTTTATAAATGTCTTCTGGATTTGTTATTCATATGTGTTCTTCAGGTAATCACAATTTGGGGTGAATTTTGAGTTTCAAAAATAGCTTTAATAGAGCATGAAAGAAGGCAAATGCATAGAAAGTGCCAATATGCATGAAACACAAGTGGCCATGTGCCATTGCTCTTGTCAGTTAAAAATGTAACTCTTAAGACTGGAGATGCTTCGCTGTGGAAAAAAACAGATATTTTCATTACCCATGGCTATTCTTATTCTTTAGAGAAAGCAAATAAAGTCACAGTGGGCATATCTGTTAGATTTTTCTCTTCGATGGGAGCCCTTAAGTTAATGATAAGTAGGAATGTTTTATTCAGTGGAATTCTGACAAGTGTGTTTTCATGGTCAGAGAAAAAATGCCTGTGGGAAAGGAATCTTACTGGGCCGTTTCCCATGCACCAGGTTGGCCAGGAAGCCTCTAGCTGCAAAAAAGAGCAAGCGCAGAAACAGCGTGAAGAGCAGAAGAAGGGTCCCGTGTGTTGCAGCCGCCCCCCGGGCCAGCCACCTGGGCTGAGAGTCTAAATGTGTTTATGTGCCTTGATCTCAGCTTATATGTGGGCTACCATGTTAATGGCACTGTTGCCCACTCCACCCTGCCTTGAGATTTAAATAAAAACAAATTACAGGTCTTAACAGTGATCGATGGAATGCTTTTACATTTGTGTAGAGTATTTCTGCTCTAAGATTAAAGGCTTACGCATTTATCTGCATAAACTAACCCCCGGAGTAGGGTACTGCTGACATTTTCCAAGAAAAATGAATATCCTAACTTATTCCAAAGAGAAGACTTGGTATTTGTATGGCCGGAGTGACCTTTGCAAGTGCCCTTTCAGATTAGGTGCACTACATGGAAAATTGTGCTCTTACAGTACTCCATAAATCATACCTACCAATTTTCTTTAAAGGGGTATGTAAATATCAGTGTACCAGGTGGGTAAACAACACTAACCTCATACAAATGGCTTGAAAATTGAAGAAAAGCACCTTATTTTGCTGCTGAAATTGCTTTTGAAGCCCAACAATGGGGCTTGGGTTGTAGAAGGCATGAAATGATTTGTGCACTGGGAATAGAAAAGGGCTGATTATAACCACCTTGGACATAGTGCCTGTATGTCTGAGTTCTTTCCATGATTAAAGATATCATTGCTACATATTACTTTTCTTTGGAAATCCCAAATGCACATACATTTTAAGTGACATCTTCATTATGTCCATATCTCCAAAATGATCAGATAGCTCTTTCCCCTGCTTAATGTCTGTGTGAGAAGCTCAGGGACGCTTTCTTGCTTGGCTCACATAAAACTTCATTTGAGCAAAAAAAGGGACCATCCAGGAAATTTCATGGGAAACATACAGTGTTGACATGAAGCTTTGAGACTGCCATGGTCTGAATCAGAACAAGAGTTACTTTTTAACTCAGTGGAGTATGCTAAAAGAATCTCATGTTAATAAACCAACAGTCAGGTAGAATATCAGGTCCTTGGGCTGAGATATTGTATCAAAATACTTCTGGCTTAAGATGAACTTGCGCTGTCTGGTGGGCAGGAATGTTTGGAAACTCTTGATACATTTTTCATAAAATAGAGATCCTTAATTTTGATACATCTGGGTTCTATACCAAGACAATCATCCATCTTTTCCAAGGATACGCACGCTTTGAACCGCACAGCCTCTCCGCCTGTCAAAAACTAGTGTCACACTGGGTGCACAAATAACTCTTGCGATTTCAATGATTACGCATAGGTGAAAAGTACAAAAACATTTTGACTCATTGACTATATTTTAAAATGCCTAAGGATGGCTTGTCTTCAGGGGTAGAATCGATAATGTAGCAAATTTTTCCCTTACATGTTTATAAGAAAATTTAGATATGAGGAAATGCATTTTTCAAAATGGAATCATAACATTATCAAGGTCATCTAGAAGTTTCTCTAGTCTTTTTTTTTCCTCCTTAGCAGTAGTTTTTATGTGTGGGTGTTCTCGTCGTCCACACATACGAGGAGCAAATGGCAGTAAACACACACCCACTCAGTCCTCAGCGGATAGGTAGGTATGGGGCACTGGCACACAGCACCCTCTATTCTTTTCCTTAAGTTTGCCAAGCTTCAACTCTGTTTCCCCTTCTGCCCCTTGCAAATGGTTTCAATCCTACGGTTTTCCAATTTGGTTCATCATTTTCCTTAAATAAACACAGTCAGAGATATCACTAAGCAATGCTTTTTAAAAAGTGAAGGCTACAGTTCAACATTTACTGAAGCAGAGATATTTTAATGCATAAAATTTCAAAACAAGCAGATTCAATATTTTTAACTTTCCACATTTAAAGGAGCCATACACTTTTTTTTGAATTCACAAGACAAATTTTCATGAAATTTTATAAATTCATGAAAATTTATAATTCAACAAAACGATTGCATCATACAGCTCAACTAATTAAAACGTACAGTTTGCATCCATTAGTCCATACGCTGATTGCTTAGAAAGGAGCTGGTGCTGTATTCTCGTACCTCTGTTTTTAAAAAATTCAGCTTATTGGAAGAGATATGTTCTGATGGACAGCAGGGATTGAAATGCCATCCTGCAGTATTCACTCTATAGAGTTCTGGCGGTCTCTCCTGCCTTGGTTGACACAACCATTCTCGTTGCATATCAGCCCTGTTCCCAGACAGAACATGCAGAAATACAGAAATGAATCAAATAAACCCACTGCAAAGCTCTGCCTTCAGGGGGTCCAAGTACACATCAGCATAAAATCATCTTTTAGTGTCGAAAAAAGTGATGTTCATGTCCTCTACTGCCATGTATTTAAGATTCTGAATGAATGTGTGTGTGTGTGTGTGTGTTTGTGTGTATAATGTAAAGGATACTCAGGACTTTTCTCTCTGCCATACTTCACAATTATCTTTAGAAACTAAACATTTTTTCACAAAGATAGCACTTTCTTATTAATTTTCTAAGAGGTTTTGTCCACTTTCTTACCCTGGGGAATTATGTAAACCATTATTCACCATTAACACGTACCTGTTATAACTTACAATCCTCAGTCTTGGATACATCCTTAATTTTTCCTCCTACTTAATTTCAAATCAGCTCCCACTCTTGTGGCTTTCCACTGGGCAGCCAGAAAGTGGTGAGCAAGTTAGAAATTGTTGATTTTCTGTATTTACTTCCATCTGCCTGCTTTCCTTGCCCGCTTTGACAGACTCTGAGAAAAGGACAGAATTCCTTACACGTCAATCTCGTTGAGCAACTAGCAATGCTGGCTTCGCATACAGTAGGCGCTCAACAAGGCCCATTTCCCACTAGGTTCTGTATCAGAATCTTTGCGTCAGGTTCTCGTTCTACTCTTGCTTGATGCATTCATTTGGCAAATGATTTTTACAACAGGTGCCTTTCAAAAAGAGTGGTTACTTTAAAAGATCTTCACTTTCAGTGGGGAAAGAGCCATTTCGACGGCAGGTTTTGTTCAGCAAAACTTTGCCCGTGACATTGAGTGTATACTGCCTGAATTGAAACTCTTCTCCCTCCTTGGTTCAATCCAGAAAGTGATTCTGCATATTTCACACAAATAAACTGAGTGTGGAAGCCAAAGGGTTCCAAAGCAGAAAGGCAGAACTCCAACTGAAAACCTAGACTTTTTTTTTAGAAAAGTGATTCCGTGAACTCTTACACCTTCTTTAGAGAAGAGAAACAGCAAATCCCCAAAATTCAAAGTTTATAATATAAGAAAACAACTCATGCGTTTGTGTTCATTTACTTCTTCATTTAGTTTTAAGGCAGGATGCCTTAGGTAAGAAAAGATGGAAGAACCGTGGTTGTTCTCCATCTTAGAAGATGTTGCACGTACCTTCATAAACAAGCAGGAGGCCCTTGACCAAACTACGTTGCAGCCTAAATCCACTGCCTTCATGATTAGCTAGTACTTGTGTTTGTTAGTTGAGAATCTCTTTTGGTCGCTGGTTTACTGGGTGCAATGAATGGACCAACTTATACTGTTTGCAGAGTCAAGGAAGAAGACCAAGGTCACCCACCTTTCACACACTTTTTTTTTTTTTTGAGCTGAAAGCAGGTTAGATCCAGGAAGCAACTGTATCTTCTAAGAATTCAGGAAGCAACATGCCTTTACTTTAACATGTGTTTTACCTCCAGGCCCTGCTAAATCTCTCTTTTTCCAAGAGCCTCAGATTTTGTAATTGTCTTCTCTGTCCCTTTATTGCTACTGTGGCACTTCAAGCAGTTTATTTCCTTGAAAATATCACATGTTCCTCCCATTGTTTCTCTTTCCATCCTCTTGAGCAAGACTCACTAGTCCCGCATCTCATGGCCCCCATTCTCTCCAGTGGAGCAGAGAGTTACTTTGAGAGCAGTGAAGGCACTGGAAGGTCTTGATCATAAGATAATGTTTCAGTAAGTGGTCTTTCCCAGGACAGCTGAACTTGAGCATCCACTTGGTAAGTATCTCAGACTTTGAAGAGTGGACAATGCCTGCTGCTGTCCCCACCGCTGGATATGGAAAGCAACCGGTTGCAGATAACATGGGAAGACACGAACAGCATTTGTTCCAGTAAGACTTTACATACAAAACAGCAAGTGGAGAGGGAAGGTTGTACCTTCCGATCACAGCTTGTTGGTGATGTCTAGACTAACAAAATAAGCTGAGGTCTGGAGAGCAGAGATGCCTCTCAGTCCCCATGTATCCAGATCATGGGTAGGAGTAATGATTGACACCAGAGAAATTGTTCTTAAACAACTGAGGCACCAGTGGTGTCATCTGGTGTCTGGTAGCAAGTATTTACATTGTATTGAAGACATAAATTGTCTAGTAGCCCATATAATTTACCCCTTAACTCTTGTTTTGGACTTACTTTTTTCCCTCAATTTTGGTGTCTATTTCTATTATGTTTACTATAGTTGCCTGTGAGGCACCTGTGTGCAAAACAGAAATGGGGTAAAGTCTATTACGTATACTTTGAAGAAGTACTTTATACAAAACACCGGCTAATCATGTGCTTTAAACTAGTAACTTAGGCAATACTGTGAGATTGGAAATATTTCTATTTCTACAGGGACATCAGTCTGTCACTCTGGGCACCTCATGAGGCATGTCAAGTTATACATTTACCAATGACATAATTATAGTCATTTCTGACAGCCACATAATGATCATATCTCACACCTGCAGAGCAAAAACAAAAAAATGCTTGGGAAAGCCCCTGCAGTGAGTTTCCATAGGGAATCCTCCAGTAAGCTGGGGATCCCAGCGTGGCACTCACTGAGGACACTGTGACAACAGCTAATAAGCTGGGATAGGAAAAGGGAAGCAGAACATGGAGGTCATCAGAATGCTAGCAAAGTCCTCTGAGCTGTCTTTACAATGTCACTCATGCAAGGCTGCCTGTCCCATGATTATTTCAGTGTCCTGGAGGCCACAAGACACATTGAGAGAGGAGGAGAGCTTCAGATGAACTGAATCCAACACGGAACTTCCTTTCACATGGTCACTGGCTCAGTCATGTAGGAAGGTCTAAATGATGATTTAGGAAAAATCCAGGAGGAACACAATATTTCTTGAGGATAATCCATTCCCTTCTTTCTCCATCCCTGCTTTTCCCATTACTCTGAAGTAATGGCGATGCTGTTAAGTTTGAAGGAGTAAAATACTACAGGGTAAAGCTCCTTGCTAGAGAAGCAAAACTTCAGTCAGAAAGTTATGTGCAATTCTTTTTAAAACTGCAAATGAAAGAAAAATGGAACACAGAGAGAAAGACGCAGACTTGCCCATACTAATACCTAAATGCTTCTCCAAATATTTAATACTTGGACATAAAACCTTGTGCAAGCAAATAGGTGGCCAACATGTGAAGCTTCCAAAGCCTTCAAATTACCCCGCATACATGCTTAGGGTATCACATCTACATGTTTTAGATGACCTGTGCCCCTTCTTGCATCCCTTGTTTATATGTGAGGCTTGTCTGTATGAATGCTCTATGCTAATAACTATCTTAACTATCTTAACTTTAAAGTCAAGGCTACAGAGCACTTGGAAATTAGCAAAGCCAGGGTAGCAAGTCGAGAAGAAGACATCTTAGGCATCAGCAGTGTCATCGATGCTACTTTAAACTTGTGCTGATTATTATGGTCTGTATTGCATCTGGCATAGACACTGGCTGTAGTCGGGCAGAGGACACAATAAAGGTTTCCACAAAATCTAGAGTCATTGGCATGTGGGATGTAGATCCTGGTGTCCCAAGCCTGTCTCTTTACTGTTTTAAGGTAGTCTAGACCAATGAAATATGATTACGCAAAGAGTGGAAATTAAATTTCAAGGAGTAAGTACATAGTTCCCATGCGGCTTTGAAAATATGAATGACCCTCTTGAACATGTCAGTTTTTTTCAATATCTGATGACTGCAGGATCTCAGATCTCTGGAGGAACTCGCCAGTATCACATACTTTCTGATGATGTACAAATGTTCAAGGTTTGGTAGGGAAAGAAGTAGGACAGGAGGAGTCTGGCAGGGCCTTGGCAGCAACTGTCTAGATGGCACCATTCCGATGTGGAATGCATGAGGCCCAGCTTATTGCCAGATCAAAGAGAGCCATCAGTCTTTCCTAGACCGATACAGAGCATTCCGGGTAAAAAGAATGACCAATCACCTTTAGTTCCTACTTCACACAAACTAAGACTCTTGTATATCTAATTAACCTTTCAGATTGTGTTTTGATTAGACATCGTTATTGATTATTATAGCATGAAACCCGGTACATGTTGCTGGGACTCATTCCTGTTTACTCTCAGGATTCATGTGTTAGATAGTAGTGTACTAACACACCATGTTCAGAGAGAGTCTCTGGAAGTCAGGGGCACACAGACGTAGGCCAAAGCTGTGGAATCATGGAAAACTCAAGGAGCAGAGATGAAAGGACAGTAAATATAATTTAGCCCAAACCCTGTCTTTTACATAAATGTAAGGTAGAACTCTGCAAAGGTGGTTACCTGTAAGATCATGAAACTCGGTAAGAACAACTTGAGCCAAAAGTCTGATATAGAAATATTGTATACATGAGTAGGTAAAGCAAGTTGCAGATAATGGAGATAGAGAACCTAGATAGATACTTTGATGAGTAAATATGTATTATATATTTCATACTATATCTTAGTTCTCTTCATATTGGTAAATGTCTAAGTAGACAGATATACACTACATGGGCAAATTCTTGCATGCTTCAGATGTGAGTTATGGTCTCTCAGTATGTTTTAGTTTTCCCTCTCCTTATCCAGTTGTTTTGCTTGCTTAGTCAATAATGGGATTCGGTGGAATAACACCCACGCCCTGCACTTGACCAGCAAGTGTGTGAAGCTCAGAAAGTTGACCTGTGCCTAAAGTCAAACAGATATGACTTGGCGGTGACACGATATTAATCTAGCTCAAGCCAGAAGCGAGACTGGAGTCATACCTGACCATTCAAGTATCATTTCAGCATTACTGCTAAATGCAGCCCAGTTTGTACAAAGTCCACTGAGAAGCCACATTGGGCAGGCAGGTATTAAGTGATAGAAAATGCCCGTTTGTGTGGAAGATATTGAGTAGCCTTGGCAAACTGCCTACGGGAGACATTTTAAAAGCTTGCTTTGGGTAACCACCAAACCTTTTCAGGAAGACTGGCAGAAGTAGCACTGATTGGTTCTTTGTGGCACAGAGGCGGGTGTGAAATGGGCAAAAGCAAAGACGGTTTCTCAATGAGAAAGCTTTCTCAAAGATTGGCTAGAGAAGCTAGGGAGCCTCACGCTGTGACAGTTTTTCTGAGACATTAAAAGCCGTTGGGTTACTACTAAACAGGAACTAAGTACCAAAATGGTAACCAATGCAACTGAGGGGTCCCTCTTCACTATTCATCTGGAATCTTCCTACATGTGGTCTGGTACTCTTCTGGGGGACACCAAACTGGGACCCGCTCCTTTGTAAAGATAAGAAAAATGGTGAAGTGGTAACTAACCCATTCAAGATGGATTGGGAGGAGGCAGGGTTTGAACCTGGTAAGCAGATCACTGGACGACAAATTCTCATTCAAGAGATTTGAAGTGATTCTGATAACTCTAGCATTGTATGGCTATATACTGTATTAACTCCCCTGGTCATGCTCTTGTTTCCTAAGGGTAAAGGTAGTGACTTTCTCCAGTTCCTAGGCTTCACAAATATTGCCCATTTATGATGAAAGGATGGGCCTATCGTGTTTTCCTTTCCCATGTCAATGTATAACACATTGAAATGAACAATAACTGAGAACGATGACAAGTGTCCATTAAAAGAGAACAAATTAAAGCCCGGCGACACATCTTTCCAAACACCTCAGCAAAGCACATGACAGTTGTCTGCTACTTAAGGACACATTCAAAGCAAATGGCACTTTGAACTATAAATTTATTTGCACGGGAGTAGCAAGGCATCACCTGCCCTTGCATCTATTTCATATGTGAGTCGGAGCCTGGTTTTGACAGCTCCTTCTAATAATAAAACGGTTTTAAATGTAAGGTATAACAGCGTTCCAATCAGCGCCTAATCAGGGTTACGCTTTTCAAATTATATTGTGTCTGCCTTCACCTCCTGCCTGTTATCTGCAATACAAACAGAAGTGCTGGAGCAAATCCTTGATCTGCGCACATATATTTTTAATATTAATATGTCAGGCCAATGGCAATAAGGATATTAGGGAAATGATGGAATTCTCCCCCAGCTGGACATGTTAATTGAGAAGCCAAGTTTGGGAGGCAAAGTTCACATCTGTGCAGATGGCGGGACAATACCGAGCGGCGGCATAGGTCAGTGTCAGCCCCAGTCCTGGCTCTAATGGCTTGAGTCCCTGCGTCAGCTGGTCCCTCTGGGCTGTGTAGGTTGGGGAAAGCTGTTCCTCCAGTGTTTCTGCCCTTGACTCTAGGGTAGTAATTTCTCTTGAAATGTCAATGTTTCTTCTTTAAGGAAAGGGGGAAGGAGGGCAGTTGGGGAATGGAAATGGGAGAGAAAATAATTTTCATCTTTCTTATGCAACAAGATGGAGAAATTCCAGTTCACACCACTTTCTCTTCCCTTTCACAATGAAAAATTAAAACAGTAATCACCTTAGTGGGGGAGTGGAGAATGTTGTAATAATCTCAACAGAAGGAGATGAGCTCTGGGGGGGGGGGGTGGCAAGATCTTTGGCTGGCCCTATACATGCTTCCTTTTAGATCCGGTTACATTTAGAATTTATCTACATTTATTGCCAATCTCCCTCCTCCTCTTGTTGCCTTTAATATGATTTGCGTATGACTTCCCACTCATTAAATGCAGCAGTGTGGGACCACCGGTCATTAGGAGTTTCGGTTTCCTAAGTGATATAATTATTTATTATCTCTAATTAAAATTCAGAGTTTGGCTTTCAGTGCAGGTCTGGATGGGAAGCCCACTTTAATGAAAAGATCAATTGTGAGTTCTAAATTTCTTTATGAAGGAGATAACTTATGTAATCATGGGTAACCTTTTTCAAGAATATTATCTCACTATTTATAAAACAATGCCTCCTTTACTTTAGAAATTTGCATTTGCATATGAAAAAGACATATTTATTGATGCTTTTGACTGATGCGCATTTTCCATTCAGGAATGCTCTTTTCAAACCATTTACACAGCTTTAGATTTCTCTTTTGAAAACCGTGCTACAATTATTTTAAAGATTTCATATGCATGTCTACGGACGCAAATACACAAGTAGCCGTTAAAGAGGCTTTCAATGGTTGATCTCTTTTTTAAAAAAAAAAATCTAATTTGAAAATCCTGAACCCTTTGTGTTTCTGAAGCCACTTAGAATTGGCAATGGTTCCTGATACCTTCTCTCATTCACGAGCCTATACCTGCACTTCTTTTCTTCTGGAGAAGGAACCACACCCGTGTCTAGTCAGGACAGTTTTAACCGGGGCTGTCTCAGGCTTCTATCGGATCAGTCAGTTCATTTCAGCACACGGCTTTTCTCATAGAATCCCTTCTGTCGCTTCAGTATTGGACACATCCAAGGAATAGAGAAATCACTATGTAATTCGCCACAAAACGATGTCCTTCTGAAAAATTTCCCGTAGACCCCAAGAAAGTAGAGTCATCAGCAGATACATTTCCACTCCATCCTATAACTTTCCATGTTTCCAGTCATAATGCTGTCTCCTGAGGCCCTGCGAAGCAACAGACACCGTGGCTTCACTACCACCTGCTACGAAAGGAAATTCGTGAACGGGAGCTCTTTCCTCCCTTCCTCTCAAGCCTTCGGGAACTTCAACGTTATAGTTGTCGGGGATGTTTTTCCACGTGAACCCAGGACCTAGGAAGCAGAGCCTGAAAGTACATTGAGCGAGCTGAAGCGGTTTCCCCAGAGTTTTCTTTAAAAATTTGTCAGGAATTAAAAAATGATTCTCAACTTTGTCATCTAATCGCACCCATGTGTGGTCCCTTCTAATTAAGCAAGTTGACGTACTTGGCATCTATGTTTTATGCATGAGAGTGTCAGGCTTTCAGATTCCTTCATTTTGGGACCACATTATTTGCAAATGAAAAGATCCATATACGTATCTTTATTCAGGTTGCAATAGACAATATCCTTGCCAGAAGAGAAATTAGGCATATACCCCGAAATATCCATCCATATCATTCAAAACTGGGATTTTGCTTTTCCACAGTTATTGGTAGAGAGACCATGTTGTTTCTTTAAGGGGAAGACTTTCCATTAAATATGTTTATTATATAGATCTAGATATCAAAGTCATATGGACAAATACTTATCAGATATAATGTATTTTTAATTAAGTTAATTTATTTTTGTTCATTTGAGCCTCAGAGACTCACAGGCTAGCTGAGACTGGCTGAAATCCTTCATGTAGCACAGGCTGGCCTTGAAGTTCCAACAATCTTCATAGCTTAGCCTCCTTAGTGCTAGGATGACAAGCATGACTCACCAAGCCTGGTTTATTTTATACACTGCAGCCTTTTAAATTTAATTTTATCTTATTTATTCATATGTATATTTATGATGGTTGATGAAGGTCAGGAACTAAGTGGAGTGTTTGGGAGAAATAAAGGTAAGAGTAGGTTCTGTCCTTGACCTCAGAAAGTGGTAGAGGACACACACCCAACCGAATCTTTGGCAATGACAGATCAGGGAGCTGAGTAGAGGAAGAAGCCAAGGTGTGTGACTTTGAAATGAATTCATCACTTGGGTTTCAAGACAGTTAGTTAGCTTAGTGCTCCCAAGCAAGGCATTGCGGGTAAGACCGAGGGTACTTAAATCACAGCTCTGCCACATGCCAGCGGAGTGCTTCCTGCTTCTCTATGCTCATCTGGAGAAGGAACACGCAAGCATTTCTGTTTCACCCTGTGTACCTAGGGCAGTGGGCCTGAACTGCAGTGAGGCCGTGGAAGGGGCAGAAGGTTGCTTTGAAATATATACTCCTAAGGAATGTGGTTGAGACACAAGATGATGGCTAAGTTTTTAAAATTTGAAGTCTGCTTCATAAAATCTATTTAAAAGAATGGGGGAAAAACCTTCTGGAATCAAAGGGGAAATAAGAAAAAATTCAATATATATTGACAAAAATACTATGAATTTTAATTTGGAAAAGAAGTTGCATTTGGTAGTCTACCATGCAGTACTACAAATTAGTGCATTCAAAGTTGTGCGCATCATCCTATGAAAAGAATGTAGGCACAAAGTGAATTCAGCAATGTCTTCCTCACGTCAAATGGTTGCATTTCCTGTTGACTGTCTGGAAGGGAGTTCTCCCTTAGAACCGTACATAGCATGTGCTCGCTGGAAAACCTCTAATAACAGAGTAAAGTCTTCTGTAAGAAGTGTGACATTGTAAAATATTTTGATAAGCGACAGTTAATCTGGATTACTTAGTTTTATTCATTTTAATGTGTCTAACTTTTATTTTAACTTATAAAGATGAGCCTTAACATTCCACATTGAACTAATGAAGATATGAAGTTAGTAATACAGAATGATACATTAGTATTCACAGTGAAACACTCCTTTGGGTTTAGCTCCTTTCCATCTCACTTCTGTGTCTATACTTTTGTATTTTAGGATGCCCCAGCATAGCAGGTGAGCCTGATATAACAAAACCTGAATAAAAACAGTCAAGGCAGCGTAAATCATTCCACTGCTGTTTTCTTTCCAAAAGCAATTGAGCATTTAGAGTAGTTTTCAGTCTAGCATTCTCCCTTTTCCCTCCAAAGTACAAACTTCGTCTCAGCTGTCTTCATCGCGTATTTTTCATCTAATCATTTAAAATGATTCCTGGTACCCCTGTTAAACATTAATGAGTGTTACATTAGTGTCAATGGTAGATCTAAGACACTCTAGACTTAATTTCGGATTTGAACTATTGTAGAACCAGTGGATAAATATTGGTGCACTGTTCTCTGTGTTAATGCAAATCATAGAAGCCTCGGTGTGTCCACTGACAATTCATTTAATGTTCTGGGCAACTTGATTAGCATTGATTCAGTGCATACAAGAGTTGTTACAGAATCTGGGCTGCATGTGGTCAGTAAGAATAGAATTACTTACTGTAAGCGTGTCCACAGATTTGCTCTATATTTCATCGTGATTACCACAGCTTTTCCACACGAAATGATGGTAGGTCTTCACATCCACAGTCTTTGACCACTGTCCCAGGCAGGTGTTCGCTTAATACTTTGGTCAAAGATCAGTGAGTTAAAGGTTAGGCCAGGGAGAGTGAGAATAGAGGGGTCACTGCACTTGCAGGAGGGGGTGAGACTTGATCTTCTTGGGTCTGGGATGGTCCAACCCCAAGGTCACCCATTAGTGCTCTTGCCTTTAAGGACTATGAGATGTCAACAATAAATTCACCAAGCCAGAACCTTTAACCCTCTTAATGCTGTGAACACTAAGAGTCAAGGCCAAAGCCCATGAGGAATGGACCCAGGGAGAATTATTCATACAATCGTCCGTGGGATGTGGCATTTATGTGCTAAGGTCTTGCTTCTGTTAGGGCAGACCGCTAAGAAAAACAAAAGTTAACAATTGATGTTCAAACTTCCCATGCAAATAACACGTCAAGCACAGGGCATAGATGGTGTATCAATATGGTGAAAATACCGCTGTTGAATTGTTACAGTTTCATTTTCGCAACAACTGTAGCCCAGTAACAAAATTCTTAATATATGATTCACCTCTGTCCATATTTAGACCAGTCAGTCCAGTGACTGACAATAACGGAATTAACATACGACATTAGAAAATTTCTGCCTTAATAAAGATTCACATAGTGAAGTCCACACGCTTTTTGAGAAAGTCTAATGTTAAGATCTCAACGATAATTTTTGCTTAACATAAAATTGCTCTACCAAGTAGTAATCTCCAAGTTTATTATCAAGATGGATAAAGATGGTGATATAATATCCATACAAGCATCGATATGATAAAGAGAATGTGGAAGCTTACACCCAGCAAACTGAAACACTTGGGACTCAAGAGTCCCATAATTATCTTATTTGTCTACTGTGGTAATTTCTAAACTTTGATTATATATTAAATATGCCACCAAATGATTTTCAAAGTTAATTCTTCCCTATAGGTCACAACTTTTTTACCTGTGGCTCACAGTCTCATAAAGGGTCCCATAACTGAAGGCAGAAATTGCAAAACACTGGGCAACAAACAATAACCAAAAATCAGTTTTGTGGCTTCTGAAGGATCTGTGGTATTCCTGGCAGAGCTCGCCCATATTGCATCACGGGCTCTGAACACTTAACAGGCACAGATTGTCCTGTACATGTCATCACGTGGTGTAAGTCCAGTGAACACTGCCCGGAACACATTGATTCAAACTCAGGACTGCTGCATATTATGAACTGCTGTGTCTTAACTGTGCACACAAAAGGTTCTGCTCTTAGCGAATTGTAATGGCTTTAGTACACAAAATGAATGCTTTTAGTATTTCAGTATCTAAGTATATATATTTGTTAGAAAGCTTGAAATTAAAAATTTATGTTGACTTGCTGACTTGAGCTTATTAAAAAAAATAATGTTCGATGAGTTTGGGCATAAGATTAGAGCAGAATTTTCAATAATTTCTGAAGCCCACTGAAGGCTGGGCGTTGGTGGCGCACGCCTTTAATCCCAGCACTCGGGAGGCAGAGGCAGGCGGATCTCTGTGAGTTCGAGGCCAGCCTGGTCTAGAAGAGCTAGTTCCAGGACAGGAACCAAAAAAGCTACGTAGAAACCCTGTCCCGAAAAATCAAAAAAAAAATAATAATAATAATAACACTGAAAATACTTTACATGTTGTAGTATTGAGTATTCTTCCAAGATTCAATCCTTTGTATAAAAATGAACAAGTGCTTCCATCTCATGAGTATGTACATTATGTTTGGCTTGGTAAATGACAAAATCATATGTAGAGCAAAGGATTTCTTTATTATTTACTACCAGAAAATGCTGAATTCGTATGTCTGTTTTATAGTTCTTTATCCTGGGGTTACATAAAAATTGTTCACGTGGAAGGGGAGTAGGGGCCATCGAGGAGTCCTGCTGCTGCTGATATCCGGATTGGACATGCTTAGACTTAGGACAACTGTGAACACACCTTTTAAATCAAACTTTTGAAATCCTTACCATGGCTACTCTACTCCTCAACACGGAATTTTTGTTTAGTTCAATCCATTGCTGGAAAGCAAGTTTTCTTCCATGTGCCCCTAATATAGCTGAAGGTCTGAGGGAAATCACATATTGTCTTATAGGTAGAATCATTTCATGGTCCTAGAAGAAGCATCCTTCAAACAGTCAGAACCAATGTTAAAAAGTGTGTGTCTCTGATCCAACAAGTACGAACTTTGTAGGTTGATTTATACCAGTGGTTCTCAACCTTCCTAATGCTGCAAACCTTTAATACAGTTCCTCATGTTGTGGTGATTCCCCAACCTCAAAATCATTTTCACTGCTACTTCATAACTATAATTTTGCTACCATTATGAATCATAATATTAATATTTGTGTCTTTCAATGGTGTTAGACGGCCCTGTGAAAGTGTCTGTCATTCAATCTCCAAAGGGGTTGCCACCCACAGGTTGAGAATCCCTGGTTTGTGTTATGAATCCACTGGTTTTTGAAATAGTTTAGAGTCCTGGGAGACAAGATTATTTTGGAATCAGTCTTTTCCTAACAACTGATTTATGAATCACCTGGTTTGATTGTGGTCCTAGAATTGATCAAGGCTAACATTAGTTTTAAATAAGAGTCCGGGTTTAGATGATAAGCTGTAGGATTGCTCTGACCAGATATGTATGTGCTATGTGAAGACAGTGGCATACGTGATAGGCACCAGATGGTATTATACGCAGAAGGCTAACTGTCTATTATTGAACTAAAAAACATAAAATACAGTGCCTGAAAGAGAAGGGTTCCACATAGGTCAAAAGGTTTAGGGTACAAAGCTGTGGGAGCAGAGAGTAAAGAGAAATTAATCCTGATTGGGGGAACTCACAGGGAGCAGAGGCAGTCAAATGAAAGCATGCTTCAATGGAAAAAAAAAAACCCACTGATGAGCCTTAAATACAAAAGATATGAGAAAGACCTAGGCAAGCCAGAAAAGTAGAATCTGCCAACCTATATGATTTTGAAGATCTAAAGAGCCTAGATTTATCCTGTGAGAACCACAGTCAATGCCAAAATTCTGTCTGCTAGTGTCTATCCATGGAGGAATGATTCTAAAGACCCCTGTATACCAAACTTTGCAGGCACCCAGGTCTCTTATAAAAAAATATATATAGTATGACTACATGACTTATATCCCCCAGTACTAGGATACTTATAATACCTAACACATGCAAATGCTACATAAATATTTATTATGTTGTATTTTTAGGGAATAATGAACAAAATTCATTTGCACATGTCCAGCACATGTAGTAATTTTTAATTTATTATTTTATTTTGTTATTTCATGCATGACTACTACATTCATGTCATTTTACGCCCTCCCCCCTCTAACTCTTTCCATGCCTCCTCCACTCCTTCTCAAAGTTATGACCTCATTTTCTTTCATTATTACTGATATATAGATAGAGAGATTCACCCACACATATACATATGAAAATATAATCTGCTGAATCAATTTAGTGCTACATGTATAGATCTGTGTTTAGAGGTGATCACTTGTGATTGGCTAACCTATGGGGGCGGGGTGGGAAGCAGGGCGTGGTCCCTGAAGAACACTAATGTTTTTCCTCGTTCAGCAGCCTTTAGTTGACTGTAGCTCTTTATCTAGGAAGGGGGCTTTGTGAGATTTCCTCTACTATGCTGATGTGAACCGGAATGGTTGCTATGCTTGTCTTTTTGGCAAACATGTTGTTGGGATTTTATGGGTGCCACTTCCTTGGCATAGAAAAGACACTATTTCACAGTAAATGCCCTTGTTCTTGGCTCCTCTCACTTCCTTCTCTGTCATGTCCTCTGAGCCTTGGGTATAAAGGGCACTATAGATGTAGTAACCAGCTGTGGCTTTCTACAAGGGTCTCTGTCTTCACAAAAAGAAGCTGTTTTGGTGAACAATGAAAGAGACGCTTATATTTGTATATAAGGATAAGTTTATAGAATAAAATGAGAAATTCTAAGGATTTATGGAAGTGTCAATAGGAGGTTCTACTTTAGGCTCCAAGACCTAACCAGGCACAGGTAGAGGACTATGTTTACAATGCAAGACATTTATTCACTCCTGCAGAGTGGGTCTTCTGGCCAATTAGATGGTTATTGGTTACTCCCCGAATATAAATGCCAATGTTGCACCCTGGGAATATTTTATCATGCTGATCATTCTTGTGATTCCAAGGCACCACAGGTGAATAGCATTATTGATTGCTTTTTCTCCCCAGTTAACTTCCATAGTGTCTTCAGATACTATGAGAGTTAGTTCTCAGAGAGGAGGCTTCCAGGTTAGCGCCTCTCAACTCTTTCAAGTCTTGTGTCCCAAGTGTGTGCTTCCTGAACAACAGTGGCTTACCTTCATGCTCTCGGAAGTAACACAGGCCAGGCGCAATAGGCAGCATGGTTTTGGGAGTCTTCTGGACTCTCCAGACCAATAACATGCAGGGAGGTTTCTTGTACCTGGAACTAGGGCTTTTGTCACATAGTCTGTGGCTCTGGAATGGGCGTTTTATCACTTCAGGTTGCATAACTTCATTTAAACTATATGTGTCTCTGTATGTGTGTATATACACACATATGTTATTTTATATATGTTTATGTTATATGTGCTTATGTTTAATGAAATATAAAACAACCTTGGTGTTATTTATCCCTCCTCCCTCATCTCTACCTCTGTATTTCCGTCCCTCCCACCTCCACAGCTAAAAGCCTTCCTTGTTTTTCCTAAGTTTTTTAAAAAGCATTTTTGATGTGGTTGGTTGAATTTGACAATGTAGGACTTACAGATGAGAGGAACCAAATGTATTTATCATCCATATTTGTATTTGGTGGGAGATATTAAAGAATGTTTGAAAGGCTACTATCATAAGCCAGGGAGAAAAGAAGACATGACTGATTCACCAGTGCAGGGGTATCAGATGATTCACTAGGGTGGAGGGCCAGGCCCTGTCAAGGCAACTCTCATCTCCTCTACAGAACAGTCTTATCGTCATCGCTATTGCAGTTGTCCCAACTCCTTTGCAACTGAAAGATGACTGAGGAAGTGGCTTGCCCAGAGACCTAGCCAGTCAGTGCCGAGACTTGGTTTGAGCCCACATTCTGCAATCATCCCAATGCTCTCATGTGCTTTGTATGAAATGCCATTGTGTCTCTCTAGAACAGAGGTAGATAGAAACTTCATTTTTTAAAAAACTTATTTATTTATTTATTATGTATACAATATTCTTTCTGCGTGTATGCCTGAAGGCCAGAAGAGGGCACCAGACCTCATTACAGATGGTTGTGAGCCACCATGTGGTTGCTGGGACCTTTGGAAGAGCAGGCAACGCTCTTAACCGCTGAGCCATCTCTCCAGCCCCAGATAGAAACTTCATAAGAGGATCCAGCTTTGAGCAATGTAAATCAAGGTCATGTTTGGTTGATTAGGAAAAATACACCTACTCGAACAAACTCAGTGAAAAAAAAAAACTATAATGTTCTTTTGGGTAATGAGTGATGTTTACTTAAAGGCAATGAGAATGCTAAGAGCAACGAGGAGGCTTCAGACAGTTGTTGGATGTTAGGATGTTATGTGCACTTGGTGTGCTACTAAATGTATTTCATAAGTGGCTAGTGTATATACCATCTCTGTGAACTCAAGGAATGAAAATAAACTAAGAATTCTGGGAGTGGTGAAAGATACCACAAAGGTTATAGTCTTCTAAATTTAACAACCTGCAGCCCCAAAAGTTCCTTTCTTTGTTCTTGTCTTCATTTCCATCACAAGCAAGAAACTAGTAGAGTTCTGAATCGACAAAACTGAACAGATCTCAAACGGCATGCCCTATGTGGAAGACACTGAGACAAACAAGCAAAGAGGCAGGGAAGAAACTCCTTTCATGGAAGCCCATTTGCAGCCGCCTTAAAAAGTCTAATGAAATTAGCCAATGTTTTTTCCAAGAAAAAAGTAAAAAACATTGATCTCTACAAATCTGTGCCGAAGAGTCCAAGAGCGAAAGGAAGAAAGGATGGGACACTTGGCCCCTTTGTGAAAATATTGATAGACATCCCCAAAATGACCTAGAATCATGATCAATTAAAGCCTGATGCCTGGTGAGACTTGAGAATATTTAGCACATCCCAGGGCCGCCCCCTTCTCAGGCGCACTGTGGGAGATGCTGCGTGCACCTGTTCATTTTGTTCTCGTTACACAAGAGTATATTTTCAGTTGGAATTATTACTTCCAACAAATGAAATCTCGATTTTATTCAAGGGAAGAGATATGTTTAAATGATTCTGTGGAGTGACAACATGCACCAAAGACAACAGAATTATTACAACAAATTATGTAACCTGCTTGATATTTCCCCCCAAATCTTAAGTTATATTTTCCCCTAAAAGTGGAACATCCACAGTACCTTTCCATTTTAGTAAGTGTATATTATTGTTTGCTTTTCCTCAACTTCAAACTGCCTTTGCAAATAACACATTTTTTCCCCTAAAAATAAGTAAGATGATAGAAGGAAAAATATGGTTTTATAGATGTCTAACCATAATTTTTATTTGAGAAAGAGAGAAGAGCAAGCTGCTTTAAGAACTGAAAGACAAAGAATATCTCGTTATAAATTATTCATTGCACTCATTTTGGATCAATACTTATAGATATTCACATGCTTTTTTTATAAAGAGAGGAAGATTCTTTTAAATGTCACAATTTCCTCCTCAAAGCTAAAGGCAGGAGTGCAGCCTTGTGCTTCTGCTGAGTGTGTTCTAAAGGCGCAGATGCCCCATTACTCCTTGTAACTTGATAAACTGTGAGTTTGGGCAACTTCACTGTGGAAACACCCATGGCTGACTTGCCACTTTCGGCCGAGGTGCTCCACTTGATTGGAACAAACCACCAGAAGCTGCTCACCTTTTCCCACTAAGGGAGGGAAGAACTGCGCTGCTGTGGCGGTTCTCAGATGAAGAATTTAAAGCAAGGGCTCTTTATATTCAGCCCAGGTGGTTGTGTTAAGGAAACAAGGCAGGTGCCTCGACATTCTGGGTCAGGGAGTCCTTACTCCATCTCATGGATTTCTGGGGACTCTATTCTTGCCTATGGCCTGCTGGGAGCAGGTCTAAGGAAAATATTTCATTCAGCTTATTTTATTTTAGTGTGTGTAAAGGTTGAGAGGAAGCGGGAATATAGACATGAGTATGTGAGTGCCCGTGTGTGCATGAGTGATCCAGAGGAAGAGACAAAGAGGGGGTACCTTGCCTGACATTTCTGCCTTATTTGCCCAGAAACTGTGTCTTTGATTGGACAAGCTCACCACTTGAGTTTGGATGCTGGGACAGCTCCTGGGATCAGTTTGCCTCTACACCTATCCTCCAACAAAGTTGGCCATATAAACATATGCATCTATGCCCTGCACTTTACATGAGAACTGGAGTCCTCATGTTTGTACTGTGCTCTCTGTCTCCAACCCTAAACTAACCATTTAAAGACAGAACTTGAATTAGAGAATATTCTGTCAATACAATATATTATCTATTTCTCTCCTCTGACCTAAAAACTCAAATTTCTCTTCCACAGGAATCAAGCATCCTCTCCCTCTCAGATCTTCTGCCAGGAGCCCTGTTGCAGTGGGAAAAAAAAAATTTTCTTCTAACACTGCCACAGTTATATTTGCTATCCTCCTGAAGGAGGTGTTTGTGTTCGGGGGAGGAAGTACTCTTTATACCTTACACCATCAACAAACATGTTCGTGGTACTTTTCAAGTTAAGACAATAGAAACAGTTTACAAGCCTGGAAAAGAATGTGAAAATAAAATATTTTTTTTCTCCCATCCATTCTTCTTAATGCAAAGCAACAGAGTAAATGAAAGAATTTTGAAAATTCTTAGTGTAGTGAGAAAAAAAAAATCAAAGAGATCGTCCCCTCTTTTCATCGCCTGAAAGAAGAGTTTTTCAGTGAAGAGGTGCAGCCAGTGGGCTCATAAAACAACTGTGGCTGATTCAATGCAAACAGTGACAAAGGACCTAAGGCAGTCACACCAAAACCACGGAGCTCTGGGGCAGCCAGGTGCCCCGTCTAGATCTTCTTGAGTCACGAATGGGTGGTCATGGAACAATGGCAGGGGGCTTTCAAAGGGCAAGGAATTCAGCGACAAGGTCAGCATGGCTTTCCCCTGAATGCTGCCACAGCAAGCTCTGGCGCCCTTTACTCTTGGTCTTAAAATGATCACTTCATTAAAATGGCTTCTTTCAATACATGCCATGCCTTGCCAAGTAGTCCCAGCAATTCAGCCACTGACTACATTAGGGGGTGTAATCTAGAATGCTTTCAAATGATTTTAGCTTTCAAATGTTTTTATGCAATCTTCAGTTTGAAAGGCATTTTGTCACTAGGAACAATCCTTAATATTAAACATGAGACTTTGAACAAAAACAAAAAACATATCTGCTGAGTTGGATATTTTTTTAAAACTGTTACCATAACCCTTATAAAAATTATTGAGAATAATCTGTGCATAATATTTTTTTTCCTAAGATACAGGCTACACACTGGTGAAAAATAGATCATTTCAGTTATATTTTTTTCCAATCCACAGATACATCCACAATTTCAGTTGGGTTTTCCTCTCTTTCGATCACAAAAGCACAGCATCTCAGGGGCAAGGCCCATAAACACCCTTTCTATTTATATGTGAACTCCCCTGCTTCTCACAGGGACTGTGATGCAGTCCAGGATCTTGCTAGAAGCCTAAAGGCATTTCCTGAGAGGCTTCCTTACAAGTTTCCAAAGCCTCCGTGACTTTCTGCAGCAGCACTCCCATCTTGGGGGCAGGAAGATTGATTTTCTTTCTCTCTGCAAGTGAAACTCCAGAGTGTGTGCCCCTGCCTACTACCCTGAGAGTCGACAATACAACCACCAGATCAACTTGAAAAACTCGTCCAGGGGGAGCCTTCCTGCCACCTCTGAGCTTCTCACTAGGTTAAGTGTTCCATATATCAATGAAGGCAAGCCGGGTCAGCCTGGTTCCCACAACAGCGCCTTGTTGTGTTTCCCTCTAGCTAGGGTTGTGATCCTTTCTGTTCCTCCCGCGCAGGGGCCCTGCCTCTCAGTGGATGTATGATCACTCAGAATCTCAGAGTGGAGTCTCAAAACTGGGGCTGGAAATCACATCTTGATCTAAGACTACAATAAAAAAAAAAAAAAAACATCAAAGCACCTGGGTGTGGAACTCATTAAAGTGGCCATGCACACACATGGGCTTAGGCAGACCGCTAGTGGCCTTAAGAAATCTCAAACTGGTTTAACACATATGTGGATTGCCTAAATGTAAAATGCTGACAGTTTGCTACTCTGTTTTGTTTTGTGTTGTTTTTTGTTTGTTGGTTCACCTGCTTGTTTTTGTTTTCAGAGCTAAGGGAAATTCCCTTTTAAAGAAGACTTCACAGTTCAAGGCAGAAAGTGAATTTTAAATGAATATGGGAAGAAAGGAAAAGGCAAGATATATATCTTCAGTAAAATATCTGTTTTCTGTGCATCAGGAAAGTCCTTTTAGCTGCACAGTAAACTGGGTACCGGGAAGGAATAGAATTAGATGGGAAATTCAGACACATAATCTGGGGATCCATGAAGATGAAGGATAAGAGACTGTAATCACGCAGTCCTGTTTAAAGCTCATTTTCCTTTCGGGGACACAGACTATGTTGTTTAGGTATCAACAACATGGTACTCTGACACGGTATGTTTGCTAAGTGCAATGTTTATGTAAGAAAAAGAAATCTCAATGATTAGAAACCAAGTCCTAACAAAAGGTTCTCTGTAGTTTTATTTAGAAAAAGCACTTCCCACTTTTTTCCTTATCATGTGACCACTGAAATTTTCTAGAAGAAAATTTCTGAAAAAAAAAAGTTTAGCAAATAAATACTGAATTGGATCACGGTATAAATAATGATTTCACTTTTTATGAGATGGTCAGCATGATACTTAAACATTCATTACCCTGATAAGATACTTCATTTTTAAAATTTTAAATTACACTCTTTTAAAAATATCACTTATGGCAAATATCTGCAGAAAAATAAATGTTTCATTATTGGCAAGTATGTTTTGTGGTGTCCTTACAGTGACTTACTTATTTAATTAGTATTTTATTCTCTTTACATTATCAATTTTAATGTTTTCTGATATAAATTGAGCAATAAGATGTCAAGTAATACTATCCACCACAGCAAATGCGTATCATCCATTTGCATGCTGTTTACTATAGGAGTCTTCATAAACTAAATTTATACTATAAATTAAGTATAAAATTAAATTAAAAAAGAAAGAAAGAAATTTAACTGAGGAAGGGTTTCCCAATGAGGACTGGAAGAATTCCTTCAATATCAGGAGATTTAAATGTCAAATTCTCACCGAAACGTGGTATGGTTATGAAAACATAATTTCACAAAGAAAAGTGAGCATGTTTTTCTTCAATAATGGAAACAAATAAGAAAGTAAAAGGGATCCGTTGGTCAAATACTCTCATCAGCAAAGCCACGCAAGCAAACTCTCAGAAGTCGTGCTGATTTAACAACAGAGAATAAGTTTTGGTGGTAGGAGGCGGCGACGAAAAAGCAGATTGAAAGAATATGTCAAATATTAGTAGCCTTTTAAGACGTCATCGCTCGTGGCCTTTAACCTCTTACAGATGGCAAACGGGGGGGGGCAGAACAAACGAAATTAAGATGATAGTGTGTTGACAGGAGCACGTGGGCTCCAGTTTTCATCCCCACGGACAACAGAATGACATCACATCTTCTCAAAGTGACACATTAATGAATTTAGCAACACCTGAACTTTTCTGGCGACAGCACCTTTGACACCAGCAGGTTGTCTCATGTCAGTAATGATAGGGCTGTGTATCACCCTCCCTCCTCAGAGCTGATGGCAGAATTACCTTTTGGGCCCTAACAAGTTGACAGGGTTTCATTTTGCTCCTTCTTTTAATGGCATCTTTTCGCAGGTGAACTAGAGAAGTAATGACTTCCTTTTTTTTTTTTTTTTTTTTTTTTTTGTCTTGGAGGATTCCTAAATGTCACTGGGAGCCCTAAGACATCTCAATCTCACTTAATGCAAACGGGAAGCCCGGGGTTTTTAAAGGTGAAATGGAGCTTGCTAATGGAGAAGTATCGCTCTCCGTGGGGCATGCTGCTTGTTAGTTCAATACAGGTGAGTGTCACAGGTTAGGGTTCCAGCCCGACCAGGGTAGGACTACACATGTCATCTTTTATTTATCAGGCTTTTAAAAACCATAATTGAATGGTTGGGAAATAGAAACAACAAACTCGTCTGCATTTTTTGGATGCAAAGAGAAAGGCAGTAAGCTCTTGCCTCAGAAGTTTGTGGTGATGGAGCCCTGATTATGACACAGTTCACATATGTCTGTTAAAACATGTGAACAGTCCTGGTTATTACAGAGCTCACATATGTCGATTGAAACAGGTGAACAGTAAACCTGAGCAATAAGTGCAACTCCCCTCTTATGGGAACCAGACATCTAAGTTTTCTGTTTATTTCCACTTTCCAGTCACTTTATATGTCCCATGAGTGGCAGTAGTTACATGGTTATACATTTGGTTCATTCCTTTTTTTCATAATAAATATGCAAGAAGTACAATATTTGTGATGGCCATTAACATCCAGACTATTGTGAAATCCGAGGGGAGCTGGGGAGACGCCTCCTAAACATTAGAAACTTAGCAAGGTTAAGATTCTCTATGAGTCAAAATCACATAGGCTTGATTTTCTTTTCTTTAATTTTTTCCCCTGATAGTATACATCCAGCTGGTTACCATCTGGGGAAAATATAAAAAAGGAAAAGTCCAATTCAGGAAGTGACATAAAATCCATCATGGGTGAACAAAACAAAGATTACACACACACACACACACACACACAAATGTAACTGCTCGAGAGCTGGACCAGAGCAGAGAGGGTTAACAAATCAGCAAAGGGCTGGACCAGAGCAGAGAGGGTTAACAAACCAGCATCAGAGCTCAGCTCACAGCCACTTTGAAATGACCAAGAAACACTGAAAGCAATATCCCAAATTATTACCTTATAATATGTTCAACCCAGCAAAGCTCATTAGCACCCTGTACTTGGCCTGGGACACAGCCTTCCTTTCCTATCCTTGTTTACCTGAAAATCTCTAATTGCCACCACAAAAAACTTGGAGATGCAGGACCTAGCTATGCAGATCTTGCGGTCTGAGTACAGCAGCTGCTTCCTCTCCTCTCTTTCTACCCTTTAGGAGCTGTGTACGCAGGCTTGGTTAGGTTTCCCTCCTTCTCACGAGTGGAAATTACTCCCTGAAAAGATGAGCGTGGTTTCTGAATGAGAGCATTTTCATGAATCGTGGCCTCCAAGGCTGTGTTAGAGGAAACATGAAATTACGCTTGGTGCTAGCAGGTAACCATAATGACTTTTTCACCTGTCAACCGCAAGCTTAAAATTCCCACACATGTGGGCTGCTTCTGCTGCGTGAGCTCTTTGAATTTCAGCTGCGCCTGGTTTCTCTGGTGCTTCCTTTGTGTCCGAGACTCTCACACTGGGTTCTCCCTCTTTGGTGCTGGGCTTTCTTTTCACGGTGACATTTCAACATAAACAGTCAATATTCATTACCTCAAAGGAGACTTCCCTCCTATTGCTGACCAATTAAATACCAGCTGAGATGGGCAGACAACGGTAAGGGAGCTGTAACACAAGACAGGCTTAGAGTTTCCTCCCTTCTCCCTTCAAGGATGAAAAATTGTAATCAAAACAAAGAGAGCTGGGGATTTAGGGACTAGCTGTGCCCAAGAAGCACCATTCCATTGGATATTATGTCTCCCTATCTTTTCATCTGACATGCTGCAGAGAGTGGGGATTTTTTGTATTATGTTTGTTGTTGTGTTTAATAATTCACCACCCATGCATTTTTGAGGTTTCACCAAGAAGGACAATCAGTTCTTAATTAGTCCCTGACTGAAGATGGCCATTTTGGCTTAGGCTGTTTCCTCCGATGCTGGTGGACCTGACCTTTATTTTCTTACTCCACTGCCTAATTTGATTTAGCTTGATTTCTGTATTTCTCCACCACATGAGAGCAGCTCAGGAGGCGCCACTTAGAACATCTGTTGAGACGGAGCCCTTTCCGATGAACTCGCCACCGTACCGGGAATTGCTGGGAATGGCTGTGAGGCTCCTCAACCGAGTCCTCTGAACTGTGCCTTCACTTAAGGGAAGGAAGAGGGGGAGAGCCTTCTAGTAGATTCCCTTGAATCATTAAACAGCTCAACTTCTTTCTCACCCCCAGGCACCCCTCCCCGCCTACACACGCACACACTCCTGGATGCACAGAGAAGGCAACGAACGCACTTCTGAGACCATTTTCTTAGGAAACCCGGATAGCGGAGTTGTGTGTAAATTCTGCATATTTCAAGCTCGCTCGCTCTCACATACACACACTCTGGAAGAACTGACATGCTCCAAGTTGTGAGATTTTCCCCCTCACACAGAAATTGGGCAGTAATTCATGGACATTCTGGTCCTTCCGCCCAAACACCTTACGGGGGGGGGGGGCGGAATCTTCCAAAAAATTCTATTCACCTACATAGAACACTCTCCACATTGGAAGGGAGTCACACGAAGCACTTTTTTTTTTTTAGAAACATTTCAAGTATAGCCTGTCTAGAAAGGGCTGTAACTCCAATTGCTCTCATGACTACCTCCCCCAAATTAACATTGTCTTTAGGGGTGACCTGAAAGAAGGCTCCTTATCCAGAACCTGTTAGTTTCCATTAACTCACACCCCCTTTCTAGCTTCCTCACCAAAGCCAAAAGCAGTTGCAATGTTCCTAAAACAACCGGAAGTCACTGCACTGAGATCCCTACCCAGTGTCCATTAAACATGGAAAGGAAGGATCAATACTCAAGCAATGCCCAGTTCAGATTCTGTGTGTCATATTAATTACCCGCTCCACAGAAGTGGTGTCCCAGTTTAATTTTCTTAGAGCCCCTCATGAATTATTGCTTGGCTTTGTCTCATGAAAATGAAGGCACCGTGAATGGTAAACTTTTATTTATCGGGGTATTTTTTTTTTCTTATACGAAGAAAAAGGACTTTTAGTCCATGGGAATTATGGGCTTTCCCTCCTCCACCTTAGATTAGGTAATTTTAATCACGAGAGAATTGTATTTTCTATGTGGGCTTCTAGCAGCTAGAGGGCACAAAAGAATGCTTTTACTTTGCCTTGTCTTTTTTTTTCTTTTCTTTTCCCCCCACTGAATGGAACTGTACAGACTCAGAAATAAACAGAATGCAAGAGAGACGGGTGGTTTTATTGCATCTCCCTTCTGTACATGTCATTAAAAAAAAGTCTCATTCAACAGGAATATAATTTCCAGATGAGAAGAGTATATGAGTGTGGCCTGCGAGAGCTACATCTCCCTAAAACAAAGAGTAAATCCCAAAGAATGAGAGAAGCCTCAACGTGGGGTGAAATGATTCCAAGTTTGTACCATCGTTATGTTTCCAAACTATTTTGTAAAGCTCTTTGTTCAAAAGCAATATAAACACATGTTTAACCTTTATCATTCGAGCATCTTAAATATTAATGTTGGTTGTGCTTCCGCATTAACAACATCTATTATTTTTGCGCTAATAAGAGGCTTACAAGAATAAACATGAAAGGCTTGGAGCAACCTCCCTGTCAATTAAGAAGCAGTCGGCAGTACTTCAAGTACACACTTTCAGCAGATCCCAGCAACTGGAATCAGACCGAAATGCCTGCTTCCAGCCATGAAAGAGGCCCCACCCTACCACTGGAAGTTTGATAAATCATCTCCCGTTCACACTCACACACCCTCGTCTTGTAAAAAAGCTGCCTACTCGGACGCCATAGTCGAAGGCATTCTTCTTGGACCATTTATTCGAAAGCGTAATAGTTTGGCATTTTTTTTTTCTCTGCAAGAAACACTAATAAACCTCGGGAGGAGTCACATCTGTTGCTGAAGAACAAAATGGGTTGGGCCTCAGTAGCATAATATATATAAACACTTTTTCCCCCTAATGAACTGTACCACCCCCTCAGGCATAAATGAGCTGGATCTGGATAGAGTACCATTTGCCAAATTGTAAATTGCCTACATTTATTTTGGGAGTGCACTAAACAGAGTGCTAATTGCCTTGTTTAGCACTTTCCTTTCTTTCATTTGCACTGGTGTAAAATCTTAGTAAATTAACTCAAGGCTTTTATTATGTAGGTAGCATTTGAACAACCAAGAATTAGTGAGGAGGCAGCATGAAAGGACGGATAAAAGAGGAGTTGGCTCTACCCAGAATGCCATTTATATGTCCCTTGAATTAAAAGGATGGAATTAACTTTTAATCCTTGGGCTTTTTAAATGGCTGATGTTAACGCGGAATGTATTACGCGGCCATTTTATTCAAATTTGCTCACTTAAAATGGGGAGCATGCTAACAACCATGATCATATGGGGAAAGTGCAGCTAGCTGTATTCATATACACAAGTGTATATATTAAGATTCATTCCAAATAGCAATTTCTGTAGTTGCAGTCAATTGCATAGTCAAGATTCCGGCTCATTGTTAAAGACAGAACACTCCAAAGTCATTACCATGCACTGCTTTGCAGTAGCCTACGTGAAAATGAGTTGAGAGTCTGTTTGTCATTCCTAATGGACAGGTGTGCTCTTCAGAAAAGCCATCTCTGACTTGGTGCTCAGAATGCGGTGTGCGCTGGCGCTGGCGGCTTCCCTGGGTGGGATGGGACAAAGCAGCCCCAAGCTAAAGGTCTGGCATTCTTACAGGTGGCCTCCAGTGGGGAAAATCCAGCAGGAGGCTCTGTGCAAAAGCTATCTGAAGCACTGCACTCAAGAGAAACAGATTTTCTTCTCTTGCAGGGGCCTAGCTTGGTTTTACTCACTGGGCTTGCAGATTCTGTCACAGCCAGGGTGGAGCCCTCAAAGCTTCCCTGGTGTAAATGTTGATTTTAAGTGGAAATCAGTGGCGGAGTCCATTACCCTTGTTTGCTTGCAAATGCTTTCCCTCTGGAAGTCGTATTAGGAGCTCACAGAGACTGAAGCAGCCTGCACAGGGCCCCGCATGGGGCTGCTCAGATTATATATTGTGTCTTCCAATTTAGTTTCCTACCGTGGGATTCCTGAGTGTGCAAGTGAGTGGGTCTTTGATTCTTATGCCTTGTCTTGGGCTCTTTTTCATTTTTCAACTTAGGTATGATAGGTTTATCTTATTATACTTTGTTGTCATTTTATGAATGAATGAATGAATGAAAATCTAACTTTTACTAGGGTAAAAGTTAATGGCTGAACTGTCATTTATACTTGCTGGGAGAAGGTCAAATCAGTTTCCCTCCAATGAAGTGTCACTGTGTTCATGTTCAGGAGTAGCTGACAAACATATAATGAACTCCACAGCTTTTTTTCTGTGCTTTCATTTGGTGGGTTGGTTGTTGCTTCACTGTTAGGGTGTTGTTTTATTTTGTTTTCTTGGTTTGGTGGGATTTGTTTTTGTACTGGGTTTCTATTTGTTTTTTGAGAAAGAACTTAAAATTGGCTGACTATGGAGAAGGAAAAGATCTGGAAGGACTTGGGGGAGGGGAAGAATATCGTCAAATATTTTAAATTTAGAAGTTGTTTTAAATAACAAAAATATAATAAAAAATAAAGTCATATTAGCCCTCCTTAGGCAGACGTCTGCCCACATAGAAAGCTAATTGAGGGAAAGGTTGTGTTTCCGTGACTTCTCGTTATTGATATTAATCTCCCATTCATAGAATCTACTTCCCCTTTACTTTTAAGAGCATTAATCTCATAAATGTGTTTTAGGTCAGTTATAATGATATACCTGTAAGAACTCAGGAGGTTGAGGCAGGAGGATCATTGTATCTTTCTAGGTTAAAAGACTAACCTAGACTTCATAGCGAGTTCCAGGACAGCCTATAGAATTAGAGGCCTGGGGGAAGGGGGAGGGGCAGCCACACTGGTTTCCAGGATTGAGATAACAGTCATAAAAGAAAGTTCTGGAGAATATACAGGAGCAATTAGTATTCACTCAGCTCAAAGTCACTGCGAACCAATTAGAGAGGTAATTCAAGGATTGACAATCAAGTCATCAGAAAACAAAGTGTGTATGTTTTGCTTTACTGTTCCCTGGAATTCAAGCAGTAGCAAGGCCATTTTTAACAAGCAATTCACTCTTGGTAAGAAGGACATAAAACCAAGTAGCAGACACATGCTAATCCCAACTCAGCTGAGTTTCTGGTCTCTGCCAAGTGGCTTCTTCTGTCTGGATGGTGGTTTCAGCTTGAGCGGTGGTGTTGTAAGGATTCCATGACATAGTATGTGCTCAGTAAAATGTTCATTCTCCTTCAAACCCCACCCCTAGCACATATCTACCTTTTCATTTAGTTCATAAAGAAACATTTCTGCTTGAAGAGTAGAAAACAGAGCCATAAGATTAAAAACAAAACAAAACAACAACAACAAAAAACTTTTTATCTTTCCAGTGCAAGACTGGATGCAAAGACAGCCACGTAAAAACCTGAAAAGTTTTATTAATAGATGTGAAAAGGAAATATCAGACCATGTTTTAAGATTGTGTGCAGAGTAATAGAAATAAAAAAGAAACACTTCAATGGAGAAATTTAGCTCCCATCCTTCTCCTTCCCACTCAGACTTAAAAACTAACTTTTACTGTGTGTATAATTGTAGGAGCAGAGTCTCTCTCTCTCTCTCTCTCTCTCTCTCTCTCTCTCTCTCTCTCTCTCCAGAAACTTTATAATGCAACATATTGGTAATGTTTCCAAGTCAGAATTGCTTGGATTCTTTTCTCATTCCTAATCGGAATTCTAGACACTGCTGCCGTTGCTATGATTTTCACCCATCACTCAGCACCGAACTGTGATTTCATATAGGTTGTGCATGATGTGAGACCACATGTATTGTATTCTCAAAAATTACTTCCCTGCCATGGAACAAAATGATGGCTCACTTACTAAACTTTCCAAGTTTCTACTGGAACAGCATTCCTACTAGGACAGCATCTTAGTAAAGGAAGCTTGTGAAGAGTGCAATCGAGGAAAGCTGAAAAAGACTATTTCAGTGTCTATGGGTCATTCTAGGCTCTTTGCAACATCATTTGTTGTTTGATTTCTGTAGATTGCTATTTTGAATGCAAAGATTGTGTTATCAAATAACTGTCTGATGTCATGTGAGAATGCATTTACCAAGTCCTCAGTGTTCAGCTCTGCATAGCTCTATCTGTACAAATGTGTCCTATGTCAGGACAGGAAACTGTACCCTCATAAGGCCTTTGCAAAGGACAGGAGTAGAAGCCCTAGAGTAAACCCCTAACCTCTAAAGAAACTAAGGTACTGACTAGTGAAAATCATTTCCACTGCTTTATTCCAACGTTCTTTTCTCTCTTCAATTCTTAGATATAAGTTAGATGGACAGTGGTGGCACATGCCTTTAATTCCAGGACTTGGGGGGCAGAGGCAGGTTGATCTCTATGAGATGGAGGCCAGCCCAGTATATAGGGTGAGTTCCAGGACAACCAGGGCTACACAGAGAAACACTTTCTTGAAAAAAAAAAACCCCACAAAATTATTAGATATAATATGAGTAAATAAGATATAATATAAAAATAGAAAATTTTCAAAATTATAAGGCAGAGAGATCACTAATAGATGTTCCTGGCATCAACTTAACTATTTATAAAATTCATAGTTTTAAGGGTTTGAATTTTAATCTCCAGAAATGTTATTAACATTTACTCATGATTCTATACTTCCCAGGTTTTCTTTCAAACTTATCTGGAATCTAATCCTGGCTGTTTTAAAACTGCTATTAGACTCTTCTAAAGAAGTGCTTCAGAAAAATTATCCAAACAGATGAGGTACATTTACAAAACAAAACAAAACAAAAAACAAGTGTATGTTTGCAAGTTGCTTCCCAAATATGTTTTATCTTATAATTGCCTGGGCTTGCTTACTTTGGCTTGGGTGTTCCCATACCTCCAATAACCTGCATTCAACATCTGTCTTAAATAAATTTGTCAAGAGTTCAATGGGTGTGTACATTAATTTATTTAAGTAGCTCACTATTCTTGGTATATGAAGTTGTTACTATTCAAAATTACCTCAGACATTCAAACCCTTGAGAAAGAAAAAAATAAGCATTTGGTTTTGTGAACACTGAAACCATAAACAATAATGATTCTGAAATTGAATGTAGAAGCATGGTGTATAAGTTTTCATAAATGCATGACTTCCTTCGTAAACTACAGCACCCACTCATGAGTTAGAAACCTGGGATATATATATACAGTCCTCTCCTAGAGATTCTAGACCGCTATGGCCTGTGGTCTTTCTGTAACTTGGAGCTTGTGTTCATGTTTTGGAAATATTCTAGATTTGGAATCTTCATCTGGAAATATTGACTCACCCCCATTCATTGTCTTCTCTTCTAGAACTATGAGGTCCAAGATAGCGCATGTCAAATAGATGGCAGTCTGTGTCAAGACACAACATAAAAAACCCTTACGATGCCTGCAGTTATCGAAGACATATCTAACCAGGTCTATGGTAGAAAAGAGACTTACCCTGCACATCTAATTAAGCCAACAAAAATCACCTATAGGAATGAACCAATGTCTAGAACCTTGTCTAAGCCATCAGGTTGGGTGACATTTTTTTTCTATAAGATGAGGCATCCTGGCACACCCCTCTGTGATTTTTTGCCAATACAATATGTCTTCAAACGACAGTGATATTTTCTTCTCTCACTGGAAAACTAGTGCTCAAAACATTCAAGTGAATTAAATTTTTAAACTAGCATCTATAGGAAAGAGACTCATTGACCAGATGTGCTCCGCTGATTTCCTCTTTTAGCAAGAATTCAAGTGAGAAACTAAGTTCAAATGAGAGACCGGCTCAATATTACTCAATTATGTTCTATTGTATCATATTTTTCTTTAGTTTTAAACAAAGCATTTGTTATAATTCAAACATTCAACTGAGAATTGGAAGGTTCATGCAACTGAATAGAAAGAGTGTTTATGAAGGCCCTAGAGAACTGGAGTCAGTACTACTACTTGAAGGAGAATGTTTGGCATAGCATAACCATGAGGCTTTAAGAAAGAAAATGTAAAAATAATTGGAAAGGAATAAAGTGTGGTACAAACTACTTTCTGTTTGAGATAGAAGCTAAGAGAATGCAAACACCATTTCTATTCCAATGTATTTTTCTCTGTTGTATTTTTTTTATAATTAAAGAAGTTAAACAACGAGGAAAATATATCCCCCTCAAAGTTTGTTTAAAAACAGTTTCTCTGTGGAACTATGACCCCAGTTAATGATATAAATATATCACTACCTATAGGCACCCCTGATTCAGTTTTTCATCTTTGTATATCCACAATAACATGAAAATCAATAACTATGATTAACAATGACCTTGAAATCTAACTATAGGCTCCTTTACAGAGCTATAAACAAGTTTGAAATAGATTCTTTTGCTTGCTTCTTTTTCTAGCGATTACTATAAATTGTACTTCAAATTTTCAAAATTCTATGTACTCATATTTTACTCAAGAAAGAAATATATGAATATAATGGGTATAGAATAAAATGGCAGATGGGCTATCCAGAGAGACAGATACATAGGTATGTAGATAATTGATGGGTGAGCAGATAGATAGATGATGGATGGATGCATGGATGGATGGATGAATGGATGGACAGATGATGGATGGACAGACGGATAGATGGACAGACTGATGAAAACTCAATTTTTCTTCATGAGAAACCCCGGTTTCATTTGTCACACTCTGCTGAGACTTTAGTTTCAAGTAGTTCTTTGCTGTTGCCCTTCCCCCACGACCACGCTCAACTTCCGGGGCACACCTTGCCACAGGCCTCTTCAAACAGAACCAATTTAAAGTTTAAACATAAAACCAGTGATTCAGCTTTTCCTTTAATAACAGGCTGACAGCTCACTGGGCTGTAAGAAATTCTGAGAACAACAGCAGTGTTGTTAGATTTACCTAATTCCTGTTTCTTTTACATCATTCCAACCATTCTTTGAGCCAGGAAGCCAAAGAAGAGGCCACTGCCACTTCCTAAATTTCACAAAATCAGCCACAGAGGCCGAAGAAATGACCATGCTGTTTCCTTAATAGACGTCTGATGCGTTTAATCTGCATGATTCCAGGTTCCTCCCTAACCTACAAATCCCAGCATTGCATTGTAAATTAGTGTGAGAGAATATGTTCATTGGCTGAACTTTAGGCTGTTAGACCTCTCTGTCCACTCTTCTGAAGAAAAGGATGCTTATCTGGAGGCAACGCGGTCCTCATTGGTAAAGGGTTAAATGCAGATTATGCAAGTGATGCTAGTTCATTTACTCCCTCTCTTCATTCTGGGGACAACTTTTTCTGCTGCTTGTTTTTCTTCTCCTCCAATTGAGAGATTAACCTGGCCTCAATTGAAATGGCAGTCCATATCATACCTTTCCTTGGGCTCACAGCATGGCTAATAACAGCTGGGGCCGGCCAAGCAGGCCTCTTTATTTTGCCTTTATTGTTCCAGACTATGAGCCCGTGAACCTTCAGCATGTTATGTACTTAACCATGGTCAGGTTGATGTCATTATTTTCTGATTGTCCTGGAGCTCCTGGGGTACTGGCCCATACTGACAGCACAGGGCTAGTGTGCTCTTTGTAGGGTAACCTTTGAAAAAGGAGCCTGGCGACCACCTGCATGCTTAGCCTAGAGCTACGACTTTGCTCTTAGGCCAATTGGTATGCTTCAAAACACATATTATGCCACTTGCGCTAGCTACTTCATTTTGCCTTTCCATTTTCCCTTGGTCTCTTAGAAAAACCTTATCTGTGCCACAAGGAAATGTTTGACTGGGAAAAATTTTAAAGATCATTGGAAGAAGATGGGGTATGCCTGGGTCACTGTGTGCTTTGTCTACAGCTTAGTGTGGCTCCACCCACACCCTCTTTTTAATATTTCTCCTATGTTGCTTGTCCGTGTGCATCTAACTAGTCAGACGAAGGAGCCTGTGGCAGACAGAACCAGGGAACAGGAGCCCAAAATGGCCTGAACAGTGGAGCCAAGTACTTCACTACATGAACACCGTTACACTCAGCTTTTACAGTCCCTATAAAAATTGGTCTACTTGTTATCAGTTCAGACAGGAAAGCAAGCAACAGCCCTTGATTGCCTCGGGCTTTGATGTAAGCACCCCTGACTATTTCTGTTTAAACTCTAGCGGATGGAAGACACCTATAAAGATATTAATTAGCTCCAGCTGTCACCAGATGTGGTTCACATTTTCTGAGCCAGCTCTGAAATACTGGAATTTTTATTGGGCAAGGTAATGTTTATGGCTCTCATTAAAGTCTGAGTCATAAAAGGCAGAAGATGAGATTGGTGGAAACTGATTGTTTACCAACTTCCAAAAATAAAAAAAAAATAAATAAATAAAGATTAAAAATTCAAAAATCCCGTGTTTCAGACTGGAGTGGCATGCTAACTTTGAGAGACTTGGAAAGAGTGTACTACTGTTTACATTAAGAGAAAAACCTTTGGAGTTAGACTCCATGAAATGACTGGTTTGTGTCAGATTTATGTTGCGTTTCCACTCTTAATTATAGTAATGTCAGCCACACAACACTGTATCATCCAAAGAGAAAGAATCAGTACTAATCGTTAGTAGACCGGAAGCTAACTTGTGGGATACACGATGACAAAGGAAGAGATTGGCTATTGATTCAAAATACGTAAGCAGTACTTGTCAACTGACAAGGCAAAGGACACAGAAATATCTCTTAAACATGTCTCTCCCCTTCCCTGATATTTTAATATAATGTCTTTATAATTCAGAAAATGCTTAGGAATAGCTAAAACCTGCTCAGACCTACTAGCCCATTCAGATAGAAGAAATCTTTCATCTAAGGCCAAAATAGACGCCGGAGTTTTCTTCTAAATCTCCATTGACCTCCTTTCTGAAGCTATACCCAACCCCACCCCCCATCAAATCTATACACATAACAATACAGGCCCCATTCTTCCTAGGGCCCCATTATGAGGTGTGATCTGGGGGTCCCCAGATGGAATCTATTTTCAGCTGGAAGTCCTCAGATGACTCCCTCAGTGCTTCCAATTTAGAGTTTCATAAGATCTTTGGAGATTTTAAATGATATTCAGAAATATGCTTATGCATTTTATACAGATTCCTTTTTTCCCATTTGAACTCCTTTAACAAAGGTATTACACTAAGGACAAAAGCTGTCCAATTTTTTCCAACCTTTTGGTTCTTTCTAAAACACAGTCATTTTGTTAGACATTGAAAATGTCTTGATTTAGTTGTCTTGCTATTTTGGGCCTGTCCTGCCCCCTGCAGTGGTAATAAGGATGGGGGTTCCTGCTGGGCCCTGAAGAATACCATTTCACGGCCGCCACAGAGCTGGCGGCTTTTATTTATGGAGCCAAGAAAATGAATGGGTATTAGTGTCCAAACATTTCAACATGCTCCCGCGGCCATGCACAAAAGGGACTGATTTGCAGCAAATTTCCACTTATTTTCCAAAAGTATTTACCTTGCCAGAGCTTGGCTGATCACTATAATGGCATAGCTGAGGGGGAAAATGACCATTTTAGAAATATATATATATATATATATATATATATATATATATCTTAAAAGAGCTCTACTTCTTCTGAATAAAGATAATACTTTGGTCTCCTAGTATTCTATGGATATATGGATGAATCTAAGGGGCCAGAGTCTATACACTGCTGATGTTTTAAACATGAAAAGAACCAACACAGCCCAGACAAAGAGAGTTCACATGGGCAGACAGATTGCACCTAAGAGAGCATGCTACAAGTGCCCCAGACCATCTCTGGGCATGGCCCAAGAGTCATGCAAGCACTGTGATGTGCAGAATTGGGGCTAGAGATGAAGGGCTACCGCGCTCTTTAGCTGTGATGCTAATAGACTTCAGACAAGCTTATTGACGGAAGGTTGTGGAAAATGCTATGAAATTATGTTTCCTATTTGCAGTAAGTGAGTCACACAGTCAAAAATTCTAATTGAGGACTATGTGCTGTGTACTCAAGACCTGCCTCAGTGAGAGATGTTGCAAACAACCTTCAATCTGGCATCGCATGTTCTCTGTGAAGGGTGTTATCATCTCAAGGCCAAACAGATAGTCTGCAGACTTCTTCATTGGATCGCTAGTTCTGTCTCTTAAGCGGGGCTCTTCATATCTCTGGACTGTGGTTCACTTGTTCACTATGCTATTACATATGAAAATCTTTTGAACCAAATATTTAAATCAAAGTGTCTACTCTTCAGATTTCAGTCAAAACGTTGCTCCTTCTGTGACTTACCACAATGTTCTTAAGATGGATATAATCTGGGGGTTGTGGGGAATAACTCAGCAAGTAAAAGGGCTTGTGCTATAGGCATAAGGACCTGTGTTTGATCCTCAGAGGCTTTATGTAAATAAATGAATAAACAGAGAAAGAAAAAAAGAAAGAAAGAAAGAAAGAAAGAAAGAAAGAAAGATAGATAGATAGATAGATAGATAGATAGATAGATAGAAAGAAAGGTAAGCTGGGCATGGTGGCATATACTTCTATTTCCAGCTTTTCCAGCTTCGGGAATGTAGGTGCAGGTGAATCAGAAAGCTAGCAGACCATCCAACCTAACCTGCATGACAAGTTCCCTGTAAATGAGAGACACCGTCTTAAAAATAAAGGGGGGATATTGTCTAAGGATCAAAACCCAAAGTTGACCTTTGGCCTCCACCTTCACCCAGGTATACCTGTAGAAACATGCACACACACACACACACACATCAACTAATAGTGTATATGAAGTCTCCTTTCTTTTCCTCCATCCATCATATTATAAGATTTCTGTGTTTATTCGTGTATGGGGGCCAATGCACAATCGGCTACCTGATCATGTGAAGTCCCCCATTTGCTTTTTTAATACTTACATCCACTGTACTCTGATTGTAAATCTTCCAGACAACTCTTCACAAATATGGTCATGGCATTACTCAAATTTCCATCACGAAAAATAGGCCATTAAACTGCCTAAACTAATCCAGTCTCAAACAGCTGTAACCTTACTCACAACCTGAGATGGACCCGTGGCCTTAAAACATAGAGTAAGTGATAGAAGTAAAACCAGCCATGATTTCACCCTGTCTGTGTACTTTGAGCTCATCATTACATTCTTCATGCCTCGATGTCGTCATCTGGAGGGTGGGGTTGACAATCACAATAACCTTATAGAATTCTTTGTGTTCATTGGGTGAACAACTAAAACATTGGAACACTACAGCTATCAACCAATGTTGATCATTACTTCATATCTGGAACATATCTGGCTTGGGCACTTCCAGTTTCAATGGCACCCTTGAACTCAAGATAATAAAAATTTGTCAGTCACATAACTTTTACTCAAAGTCAGCTTGGCAAAGTCTATTATACTACCTACCTACCTGCCTGCCTGCCTGCCTGTCTAGCTACCATGTGAGCTTGCTGGAGCCTCAGATTTCAAGAGGTTTCCTGTCCTTGGTCAAAGCTTGAACCACTCTTACTGTGTCCAGACCTGAACCATAAACTAGTAAGTTGCCATGAAATCTTTTTGATTGTCAAATGGGTGTCCTATAGATGATACAACCAATAGTTATTGCTGCCAACCTTCATCCTGAGCCATGTAGTTCTCCAAGTATCTATGTGAGTTTTTGTACTTCTGAAAAGAGAGGACTGTATCCCTTACAGATTTATTTTAAGGGCAGAATTGCTTGGATTTTTGGTGGTTTCTTTTTACTAGAAGATCAGAGAAATTACCCAAGCTCAACTCTACTCTTGAAAGTGATGTTGACACCACGTCCTTCTTTTATGGGCTTCTAATATCCCATAGGTAAGACAGAATGCCCATCCAAGAGACATATATACAAGAGACTTTGTATCTTTATGTTCACTGATTTTCATAAATTGGAACTTAGTGTGTCCCCACTAGTTTCATGAATTATCAACAAACTCCTGTTTGGAAACACAGACTGCATAGTTCTCTTTCATATTTTTGGCTTGAAAGATACTAAATGATTACATCAGGATCTGACACCAATTCTCTAGCAAACCTTTCAGGTGGAACAGTGGTTCAAACCGGTCCCAAACCGTGGCCAACCACAAAATCTTCATAGAATTTTCATGTCACATCAGACAGGGCTTAAAGAATAACAATTAATAAATACAACAGTTCTATCTTCAAGTTTTCAGGCTGTCATAAGAAATACACAAAGACAAAGAATTTTGTTATATATTGGTGAATGCAAAACTACACGTAGGCATTAAAACGTGGTCACTCTGTATAAGGTGGACAGGCAGATGCAAAGCAAGAAAAAGAGGAAGAAACAAAAAGCAGAGTCTAAATGGGGGCCTTGTTATCCTTAAGAAATGCTGGGCCTAAATTTCCTTTTAGAATTTCTGAGAGAGTTGAAATCACGAATGTGCCTAGTGGAAATTCCAAGTAATTGTAAATTCAATAAATAGGAATTATTGATTCTCTTTTAGTTTTCATGTTTGATTATTAGTGTCCTAGAGACAGTAGCATTCTTTTAGAATAGGTAAATAAGCTACACTGGATGGGGGGCTAACCATGAGAAAATTAACAGTAGATGAATAATAGACATTTGGTTAAAGCTTTGCCCACTTTGATCATAACACTTTCTTCCATGGGTTAAGATAGTCACTGAATTCACTTTTATAAAATGCTTAAGGCAGTATTGAAAATATTTTAAAATATGAAAAAAAATTTCTGTTTTTGTTGATTATTGTTTTTATTGGACAAAGTAGAAAATTACCTGTTCTCCTGAGGCTTAGAGTTGGGGTCCAGAAATATCTGCATTGAGACTCATGACTAATAAACATTCTGAATGTAGGAACCAATGAAGACTTACATGAATGTGGGAAGAGTAAATATAGTCCTGAATGAAAGCGTATTGTTGACATTGTTATCGCCATGTTCAAGACCAATGCCTCAGACCCATGGGATTGCAAAACCTTCCATATACAGTCAGTCTCAGAACGGCAAAGCTTCTCTCTAGTCCAACTATGAGTGTTCAAGAATGATTGACCAGTATGTGCAAAAGTTAGCAAATGAAGCTTCCTCTTCCCAGTTGTTTACTGCCCGAGACTGAGACCTCTACAGAGACCTTTAACCACCTACATACTGTATTGTAAATAATAAATGCACTGAGGGTTTGAGTTGTTTTGCAGTTACTGCTACGTCCTCAAAGTGTAAGCCTTCCACCTGACCCCAGCTTTTTTGTATGTGCTTGTGTATGTCTGTTCTTTTTTCGTTCTCCTCCCTATCCCTAGTCGGGTTTCCAGTACCTAAGCTACTCAGGCTGGGGCAGCTTGGAAGTGACCTTTTGAAATCTCAACCCTGGATAAGATACATACCGCCTCTTTCAGAGCTCAGGGCACATCACACAAGAAGGGCAGAGAGAGTCTAAGAACTAGATGAAGAGGAAGCACTGTCTCCTGGACGTGATATGGTCAATTGCGCTGGTAAATCCACTACCGCTGTGGTTTGCTATGGAAGACGTAAACAAGATTGGGTTCATCGTCATTCAGTTGGAGCAATGGAAGAACTCAGGTCCATGAGCTATTGCTAGCTGGTTACAGCTTGGGGAAAGAGGAGTAAGTGTCTTCAGTGCAAATTGATGAATGGCTCCCTTGGATACCTCCATACCCATGGCCATTACCCACTCTTCACTTTTTTGTAAACCCTTAATTAATTTTCCAGGAAGTTCTTGATCTTGTATTGATTTGCAAGATTTCTTAAAAATTATTCTAGCTATTAATTATTGAATAAATAAATGAATTAGAAATATTCTCCCATTGTACACCATGTTATTTTTATTGTTTTATTTTGCTTTTATGATTTTTTAGTGCATGGTCTCACTATGTAATTCCGGCTAGCCTTGAAACTGTATGGCCTAAGCTAATATCAAACTGAAGCTCCTCCTGTCTCAGGGTTGGAATTACAGTAATATATCACCACACAAAGACATTATTTCACCTGTTGCAATCTTTTCTCTTAAAAGTATATGTTTTAATTTTAGTATGTTTGGTCTTATCATCATTTTACTTGATTCTTTTATCTCATCATTTGAAAAGAAATTTTTATCTGCACATCATAGGGTATTTCCAAAATCAGTTTTTAAACTCTTAAAATTTTTGTTTTCAGATTTAGCCTGCTTAGAATAAATCAGTATATAGGAGGAAGGGTCCCATTTAAGCTGCTTTTATAAAGACCTCAAGTTTACCAAAGAACATTTATTGAATTACCAGCTTGCTGGTGGCTTTAATATCATCTTTGTAACATAGCATTTCTCTCATATATATACAAAGCTTTTACTCAGTTCTATGTGCCCCACCCTGTTTGGGGTGGGTGTTTGTCTGGTTTTTCATTGTTTCTACTCTAAATCCAACTTCACAAAATCTAATCTTTTTCTTACTGCAGTTTGCTTTTTTCTCAATGACTACCACCTAACCAGAAACAAATATTAAAATCAGTAAATGATATGATAATATATGATGATATGAAAAGACAGTTCTCAAAAACAAACAAACACCTACAAATGGCCAAGAAATATTTGAAAAAAAAATGTTCACTCTCTTTATCCCTTGGGAAAATGGATTAAAAACTACTTTGTGCTTCCATTCCATTCCCATTGAATGGCTAACATCAAAGAGAGCAAATACCAATAGATGCTGGTGGGGAGGCAGAGAAGGAGGAACCCCTAGTCCGTCTTGGTATAAATGGAGGCAGCCACTATGGAGGTCATTGTGAGATGACGTCATATCATGACTACTGGACCATCTGAGAATGTTTAGAAATCAGCATGGAGAGTTTGGGGGAAGCTAAAGCCAGGACTGTCATATGACTCAGCAGTACTACCAATAAAGTAGTAACATATATGTCCTACCATAGGTCCTTCTCAACATGCTGATCGCTGGAACATGCACATCGTTTTAAGAAATGGAACAAGTCTCGATGCTCATTAACAGAACAATAGAAAGACACCATGATGCATATACATGGCACAATAAAGAGAAATTATTTCAGGACGTTTTCAATGGATGAAAGTAATAAATGAAGAAATCCTTGTGCTAATTAAAATAAGACAGACAACAGAGGGTGTGCATGCCTTTGTGTGCATGTGCGTGTGCATGTGTGCATGCATGTGCATGTACGTATGTGTACTTCAGGAAGCTAGAAGGGAGATGAGAAGGAGGAAACAGTGTGAAGGAAGTAAGAAAGAGGAAAGGGAGACGGCAGTGGCTGACTCCACTGCCCATAACGAAGACAGAAAGACGTTTTCCTTGGGTAAATGTCCAGGGAAGGGAAGGGAAGGGATGTTTGACTGCCCTGGGGCATGAGATGAGCAACAACAAACTATGTACAAAAAATGATAACGAATTTCATGATATGTACGCTAAGTTAAATAATATATGGATATAGAATATTTCTCAAGGTTTATCAGTTGATTTTTTTTCTCTTCTTGTATTTTTCTGGTTAGCAAAACATGTTGGGAAAATAATTAAATTGAGTAAGAAAATTTGTTACATCAACTTTTTTCTATTCTGTCCTTCAACTTTTATTTTACTTTACTGTATATTTTCTAGCTTCTTGAAGCAAATGGTTGACTAAGTACTTTGAGCATTTATTTTATGAGGTAAAATTTAGAGCAGTATATTTTTCTCTAAGTATTGCCTTGCCTATAATCCATGTAATTTGAACTTACCGTAATTTTATTTTAATTATTGCTGATACGTAAGCATATATTTTAGTTTTCTCTGATTCCTTCCTTGCCTTGGGAGTTATTTAACAGATGCTCTGCATATCCCAACATGCAGAATTCTGTTTTGGTTTTGTTTTGTTTTTCTTACTCATCTCTAATTGTATAGAATTATATTCAGAGATTTTTTTTTTAACAAATATTATTTTGGTATTATTTGCTACTAGCTAACATCTAGCCCACAATATAGAGAAGCTGAATAAGTATGGCATGTATTCCTTAAAAGTCAATCTGCATTTTCTAATTGTTGAGTTAAATTTTCCTCTTTTTTTCCTAAACACGTTTATTATGATTGACTGTGTCCTTCATTTCAGTCAGCATTCTCCAGAGTAACAGAACCAAGGGAATGAATATAAAAAAAAAAATGGCTAAAGCGTACAGGAGAAGCTGAGAACTCGGTACTTACAGGGTGATTGATATTGAATGTTTCAAAAGTCGGAAGAGTCCCACATTCGCTGTCTCTCACTGAGGAGCCACCATAGGCTACTCAGTCCACAAGGCTGGGCTCCTTGGCACTCCTAATCTGACCTGCAAAGAACCAGAGAGACCCCCCAAGAGAGATGAGGGCCCCTAATCCGCGATGAAAGTTTGAGCAATGGTTATGGTATCAGCAGAAAGCAGCAGGACTTCTCATCTTAGCCAATAGCGAGATGATCCTCCTTCCAACATATTCTTCTAATATGGATTGATACCAGAACGTGCTACCCACATCACTCAGGGTAAACCAGGACACTTCTTCCAGTGAATCTCTCTGCCCATGTGATTCTCATTTGTGGCAAGTTGACATTAAAACTAGCCATAACACTCCCTCCCACCCCTTTCCTTCTAATATAAGAGCAATGTCATCTCTTTCAATGAGTCAAGAAGATCACTGAATAGGAAAGCCGGTATTTCATCTACCGCTATCAAAGAAATATCCTGGTGATTAATATTAACATTCCAAGACACATACCAATTTTGAACATTTTAAGATGCAGAAAAAAAGAAAACTTTGGAAATCACTTGAAAGGTGGTTTTTTTTAGTCTTTTCCCCTCTCAATTAATTTCTCGGTTGTAGTCTTTTCATATGTGTAATACTAAATTTGTGATTTGATACTAATATTGATATTAAAAAACTTTTTAGTCATTTTTTGTTATTCATAACAGTTTGCAGTATTTTATTTATAGGCATTAGCCTCTCATTGCTCCTATTCTATGTAGTCTTCTAGAAGCACCCAGCAACTCGATGGCATCGCATGCACAACAAACCACCAGAGAGCCATGCAGTTCAGTTTGGGTTTGTATTGGTTCTCCTATGCATCTTAGGATAATATATACTGACATCTCAGCTTCATTTGAGAGTCTCACTACACAGGCTTTTCTGAACTGTCACCCACAACAACACTTAACATTCTGCTGTCTGTCACTGTAAACCACAGCTCCATTTCCCTTACATACATATTTTAACATCTCAAACAGATGCTGGCATCATATGTCTATTGAATCAATATATTCATATTTTTAAAAATATCGTGGATTGATCTGCTTTAAAGAGAAGAAACACAACAATGCCATGCATGAGTTCTTGATGTCCTTTGTACTATACATAGCTTTGAAAGACTTCCATAGTTCAATTCCACCCAGATTCACTTGGTTGCCTAGAACTCTCTTCACATATTCACAGCTGAAATCTTTGAAAATGCTCTTATATTTTGGTTTAAAAAACTTTTAATCTTAACTGTATTGCCAGCAATATGATATCAGAAGTGAAAGACTGGACAAAATCAATCAATCAACTGTTCAAACATGGGAACTCTTTACATTTCCTGAACCTGTATCTTTTCTAGGAATTATTCTCCCTAATAATAGGTGTCTTTTTCCTTGTATTTTCATTGTTTGGAGTACATTATGTGTGCCCATTTTGTTAGAACTAGTTTTATGCTATTGCGTTACATAAATCACAATTACACACTGGTTTTTATGAGCTAACTCTTTAGGTACAATGAAAGTTAAAAATTATTCAACACAACATTTTGTTGAAATAACTTGAGATTCTAAAGTGTTTCTGACAAGTCCAATATAGTGGGCATCACTGATTCTGAATTCTCAGCAATTTAATGACTCTCAACTTAGTCAGCACAAACCTATGGCATAGGTGGTCACTCTCCTTTTTTTGTGTTTTGAGATGGGGATACATATGGTCCAGGGAGACCTGTTTAAGCTCCTTATGTAACTAAGGATAAACTCCTGATCTTCTTGCCTCCACCTCCTGAGTACTGAGATTCCAGGAGATGAAAGTCATATGAAACAGACGTATTTATCTTTGCAAACAAATCTCCCTGCAGGTTCCAATTCTAAAATGTTGAACTGTAAATGTGACTGAAATCAGGTTAAATGAGGGAAGTTATACATTGTAATAATTTTTATAATTGTAACAGAAGTATGACTGATATTCTCATTGATGTGGGATCATGAAAATGCCTACATCTGAAAAACTCTGAAAGATTGGCATGAATTACATCTTGAACTTGAATCACAAACTGAGAAGTTCCCAAACCTTAACCAGAAGGTCATTAGGAAGCTAAATTGTGAGCTCTGGAAAGACAAAAAAGAAAGAAAGAAAGAAAGAAATTGTAAGAAAAAAAATTAATGTTCAATACTGGGTCTAGAGGGATGGCTCAATGATTAACCGAACTCTTCCAAAGGACCTGAAATCATTTATACAGGATTATCCAGTAACAGGGAATAATGCTCCCCCATGAAATAAAATACTCAATACCAATTACGGTGTACCTCTTTCAAATTTTTGTTTAATAGGGATCCATAGACTCCCTAAACATTATGGGCCATTGTCATTTGCCCTAGTTTTCTTTCTATTGCTATGATAAAAAACCATAACTAAATGTACATTGGGAGGACAAGTTTTATTTGACTTATACTTCTATGTCACAGTACATCCTGGAAGAAAATCACAGGAGGAGTTAAAGGGAGAAGTATGAAGGCAGGAACTGAAAGAGAAACCATGGTGAAATGGTACCTACTGGCTTGCTTTCCATTTCATGCTCAGCTTGCTTTATTATATAGCCCATTGCTTGTTTAGCCTGTGTCCTTACACAACCTGGGACCTCCTGCTCAAGGATAACAATGACCACAGTGAGCTGGGTCTTCCCACATCAATCATTGATCAAGAAAACACCACCCACATTATTGCCTACCAGTCAACCTGACAAAGGCACTTTCTTATCTGAGATCCCCTTTTCTTAGATAACACTAGCAAGTTGAAGAAAAATTGATTAACACAGCAGTGCTCTTGGCTATGATCTAGATCTTGATAGTAAAACTCAATTATTGAAGATTCCACATATTTATAGTGCAGAATATGGAGAAATCAAGTTGATATAGACTTGGAAGCCTCATCCTTATTAGCTAACTTCATGATAGTGGAAGATGTTATGCTTGCTACTAGGTTGGAAAAGTGACAAACAGTTATTTTATACCCAGTTGTGAACCTTGCCAGCTACAAGAATTTCTTTCCTGGCAAGGCAAGCCCATCGGTACAATAGTGGCACAAGTGTTATGGGAGCAACATCCAGAGTTTACAGATGAGTGAAAACTCCACACCAAATAAATAAATAGATCAGATAGTTTCTTGAGTATGAGTGGATCTTATCCAGATAGGGGGAGGGCATGGGAGAGAAGGGACTTTATAGACTACTGTTTATTCTTTCCTAATTATTTCCTTTTTCTGTTTCATTCAACATGTCAAAGCATTGCCAGTCTTCTTGGTCATCACATTGTGAAAGCTTACATTCCAGGATGAATTGGAGAGCTATCTGGAAAGCACCCACTGATGAAACATTTCTGCTTTCTGTTCAGATATGTTTATAATTTTTGCCAAGTGGGTTTTCTTTTTGATGAATCTAGAAAATGGCTGCTTTATGGTTTTATTTCTCTTGCTACACCATGAGGAATGTCATCTTGTCATTTTCCCAAGTCATGAATATGAACTTCTGCTTTATTATTTTACAGTTTTATAAAGAATTTTCAACTCACTACTACCATAAATCTCAACCTGTGACTAAGTCAACCTCAATTCATATTGTGATTCTATGGATGAGTATTTCCAATAATGTTTCTAGACTGATAGTTTTAGGGCTATTTGTCACGGACTAAGTTTGTAAGAATTTAATATGACCAGAGCTTTCAGCTGACACATTAGTTCAGCATTGCTAGGCAAATGATTATATTTACTTTTGTGGAAATGCAGGGTTCTGGTACCAGGCAACCTATGGTTTGCTATGACTATTTTAGCACCAGGATAAAAGCCAAGAGCCCTGTGATGGAGGAGGTGCTACACAGTTTAAGTAACTATTCAAGACAAAGCATCTTGAAAACACAATGGCCTTCAGCTCACATCTGGAGTCTAAATGTAACTCCCATGCACACTGTTGTGTCAATTTCACATTTCTTCATCTCCTTCAAGATATTCAGTTAAGAATCCAGTTTGATTCTGAAACTTCTGTTGCTGCAATGCTGACCACATTACTGTAGCTGCCCTTTGCTTATCTATCACTCTGCCTTTGCAAGAGAGTCAGTCACATTCCGTTCCTGAGCCAGTTTTGCCTTGTTAGTCAGATGGCTGCAGTTCCCATTTCTGGGCTGCTGCCCTCCTACCTTGGTGAGTTTGAGTAGTTGTGAGGGGACTTAGTAATACTTAAGTAGATGCACATGCTTGGATATGGGAAAGAGGCATTTAGATCTACTACTCCAAAGAAACAGATCCTTGGGAATTGAAAGATTTATAAAACAAAGGACTGTGAGACCAAACAACAACAACAAACAAAAACAAAAATGCCTAGGCTTTAAGATAATTCTATCCAATACAACGTTCTTCAATAGCAAAAATATTCATGGCTGCTCTGTCCAAAATAGCAATCCAAAATACTTCATAATTGCATTCTTGACACATCAAGTGCCAGCCTCTTAAATTTTATTTAACTTTAATTAATTAAATGTACATAACCATGCATAACTAGTGGCTGTCACACTAGACTGGCTTAGGTAATCATACAAATGACACAAAAATTATATCTTGCAATGACTACTATGTGGGAATTACTCATAGGATAGGATGCCATCGAGATGAGGTATCACTATATAAAATGTGGGCATTGGGAATTTGCTGGATAAATAGGAAGCATGCAGTGGGTGAGGATGGCTACACACTTAGCCATCTTAAGCAGAAAGAACAATATGCTGTATTGTGTGGATTTCTATTATTTCTATGTGGATAAAGTCTATTCACCTCAGATAGGGAACCAATAACAGAAGAACGAAATGATTCCGTTATTGAACATGGAGATTCACAACCTATGCCCCAAGTCAGATCCATTCCATGATCTTCAATAAGCCAATAAAAAAAGGCTAAATAGTGGAAAGTAGAAAAAATTCAGTGTTACTACATTAGGAAGAGGGGCAAAGAATTCAATATAACCCTTCAATTCTGTCTTCTGTGTTCTGAAATAAGATCAAAACTTAAATAGAATACTAATGATACATACATCTGAGCAGACTCGGGTCAAGATGTGGCCACACCAACCACTGACCTTTTATTATCTGGGTTTCAATATCATCCTGTAGGGTGGTCTGATAAGTTGTTAGAACTGTGTGGTCTCTTTGTGAAAGACAAATTCCCTATGGCTGGTACCTTTTCCTCCTTTCTGCTTGAAATTCCTGGGGAAGTTCTTATTTCTTTGGGACCCATTATTTTATTTGTTTGATAGTCATATCAAGAGACACGATTATCTCCTTAGAAAATTTTCATTTTTTCCAACCCAGTTGCAATCCTACCTAAGATCACAGTGATTAAAACTGAATTCCCAAAGCTCTCTGTAGAACTTACAGGTAGCTCTGTGGCCTCATCTCCCTTGTCCAGTTCACTGCTTTTATATCCCTGGAAAGAGATCTTGTGAATCCTGTAAATTTCAGGAGTTTTCTAAGCCTTGCAGCTGTATTTATTTCTGGAGTCTTCTTCCCTCTCAGAAGAATTGTTTCAGTTCATAGGAAAGAGCTACACAGCATCTTACTAAAAAGGTGATTATAATTGGGTTTTGCCAGGACTCCTGGGACATGTCTGGGATGTCCTCTAAAGACATTCTGAACATTTCTGATCTCCTTACAAACATCTTAAGAGTTGGCATTGAGTCACATGAAAGACTCTCTTTGCTTCAGTTATCCAGAAGCTCTGTTTCATAATGGGTAGTTTCCAGGGTCTTTTATGAGATGAATATCAGAAAAGCCATTCATCAGGGATCATCAATTCCCAGTCAGAATCCTTGGTACATCATCCTACTGAATATTGCACATTCTACAGTCAGTTCTTATTGTGACAAGATAGTTTAAAGCTAAACATGATATTCAGCAAATAATGAAAATCCCCTCTTCTAGGTGTTTACGCCTTTCTTCCAATTGCTGAAGCTTCCAACATCCATTGTCTTTAACTATGGCCATCATGAGTCTCATCTTCACTCCTTGCTTCTATCAATCTTGGGCAGCAGCTGTTTCACCTGGTGCCACACTGTTAAGAATTGTAACTGAAAAATATCTGGAGTTAAATCCTCATTATTTCATTTATTTTTTGCCTGACCTGGGGATATTTAGTATCATCAAGACCTACTTCCTCAACACTAAACAGGGACCAGTGCTGCCTGCCTCAGAATGTGATACAGGTTTTAAAAAATCTATAATGGTAAGAAGCTTGATGACTAGCAAGAAAAAATGATACGGGTTCTTTTATGAATTTGACCTACTACTGATGATTGTAACCCTAACCCTCTTATTAAGTATGGGACTATATGGAAATGTAGTCTCAACTTCATGACCTAGTGTTGTTTCTTCTCTGCAGCATTTGTCTTCATAATTGCTGGCCTAGTATCACAATTTGGATGCCTAAAAGGCATCTCCAACCTTCCTCTAAAGTTAGATTTCCCTCAGTCTTCCATATAATTTTAAATATTCCTTTAGTTTTACAAAAAAAAAGTAAAAATCACCTACTTCTTTCTTCTCACATTCTAACTTCGGTTCATGGCAATTCTTTTCAGCTTGGCTTTCAGAACACTTTGTAAAGACAGCCCCTTTGCTCCCATCTTCATAACTAATAGCTTGATGCAAATGTGGACCACAGTCAGACTCCTAAACTGGTTTCCTGCTCCATCTCTTCCTTGGGCAGTCTATTGTCCACATAGAAGTCCAGAAGATATTCAGGAGCATGGCTCAGCTCTGTCCTTCTTCCTCCCTACAAACAAACCTATGCTGCCTTTGCATCATATTTAAAGTAAATGTGTCTTTACGAGCTGCCAAAACTACAGGCATTGACCTTGACAGCTGCATTCTATCTCTTTACCATCTCCTGCTTTGTGTTCTCCTGCGCTGCTCCTGACACTGCACACTTTCCTTTATTAAGCTTTGGTTTTCTACTCACAGTAGTCATTACTTTGGAGCAATACAGAAATAAACCCTTTTGTTTATTATCTGCTTACTCTAATAGACTATAAGAGCAAAATTATGATTTGCATACCTTGGTGTTATGACTATTGAATATTGTCTATTATATAGTAGGTACCAGATGGTGACAAACATGCTGCAAATACATTGAAAGAATCATTCTCACAAACACTAGGACTTCAAGGTCCAGGAAGGGAAGCTCTTTCAATGTCTGCCTTTGACAAAATCTGATTTTCCTTCATTCCAGAATACCATCCACAAATTATCATTCTGTATCTATTCTAGAACATGGAAGAAATGAGAGTAAGTCTATATGTAATGCACAAGTTAGAAATAAGAATCTTTCTTTACCCAAATTGTGATCTACTTTGCCTATAATAATGGATCTATCAATAATATCACAGTTTTAGTTTTATGAGGGTCTTAGCAAACATCTGTTAGGATACAAATATTCTGTCTTATTTAGGGTTGTTATCTCTGTCAGAAAACACCATGACATAAGCAACTTAGAGAGTAAAGGGTTTATTTGTCTTATACTTCCATATCATGTTTCATATAAAGAAGTCAGGGCAGAAACCCAAACAGTACAGGAATCTGAATGCAGGAGCTGTTGCAGAAGGGTGCTGCCTGTTGGCATACTCCCATGCCTGCTCTGCTTGTTTTCTTATAGAACCCAGGACCATCATCCCACATTGGTACCACTGAAAATGGGCTGAAACTTCCCACATCAATCACTAATTAAGAAAATGCTCTATAGTTTTGCCCATAGCCTAATCTTATGGAGACATTTTTTCAGTTGAGGAGCCCTCATTTCAGATACCTGTAGTTTATGTAAAGTAGACATAAAACTAGTCAACACAAACTGGGTGGTGATGGCTCATGCCATTAATCCCAGCACAGGGGAGGCAGAGGTAGTATAATCTTTGTGAGTTCAAGGCCAGCCTGGTCTATGAGATCAAGTTCCAGGACAGGCTCCAAAGCTATAGAGAACCCTGTCTCGAAAAACAAAAACAAAACAAAACAAAAGAAGAAAAAGAAGGAAGGAAGGAAGGAAGGAAGGAAGGAAGGAAGGAAAGAAGGAAGGAAGAAAGAAAGAAAGAAAAAGAAAGAGAAAATTAGTCAACATACAGGCCCATTAAATTCCAGACTTCCTCATAATTGCTGCAAGGTTATCCATATCTAAAAGTTGGATTTGGGGCCTATCCTGCTATGCTCAGTGTAATTGTTCCCTCCTTCATGAGGCTTATGCAGGCCTCTACAAAAACATAAAATCTCTTCATTCCCTAAACATTCTAAATACTTCACGGCTTTGTTCCTCGTTGTTATTCTTTTTGGCATATATAGTTCGAATGCTTCTTTCCTAAAGTTTCCTTTATTGAGAATAGAATCCATGAGCTACTTATCTTAACAGTCCCAGACTACCTAGCAGAAACAATTCAGTACCTTAATTAGCACAGGAGAGGCCTTTTTCACACTAATTTTAAATTGGTGTTTCCTATTCACCTGCAAAGCCTAGGCTCCCGTCTTTCCATCTTCATACTGTTGGCTGGCTATCTCTGTGGTCGGTGAAGAAAAACACAAAAGGAAAAGAAGGCACACTTTAGAGTGCTCATGCAATAATGAAAACTATCACTTCTCGGTAAGCCTCAAACCGAGAGTGCAGGCAGATGCTATCCTGAGGCCCCTGTCTGGGGCAGTGGCAATGCTCTTCTATGGCTAATCGATACCCCCACTCGTGTCCCTTTTATCTGGGATCACTCCTCTTACCGGCATTACCAGATTAACATTATTAACAGTCCAGTTTAATAGCCTTCAGTCTAATAATTGAATGTAATTTTCTGTGCAAGATAATTCTCAACTTTTAAGGCAATGGCAGCTTTGCGAAATGACGGAAATTCCTCCCTCCACCTGGCTCTTCCTTGGGACGTGATCCACACTTATTAAGCGTGTTGTTCAAGGGCTCCTGTGCACTTTTTTAAAAAAAAAAAAGGTCTGTGGTGTTACCTTCATAAGTTTTGGTCTATACAAATTGGAGACGGGAGCAAGCTGGTAGAAAGCCCAAAGTTTTCTAAATGTAGATGAGCACAGATTAAGAAAGCAGTAATTAATTTCCTTTGACCTCAAGCTGAAATTCCTTTCAAGAGCTGTCATAAAGAGAAAGGGGCCAGAGAAGAGAAGTGAGACTGTGTAACAATGCAATTAAACCCTTGTAATGAGGTCGGGCCTTGGACTTGTTGCAACTGATATCATTATAGCAAATGAAAAGGCCCTATATAGATGGCAAGGTTTTCTTATTCTTTTCTTTTCCTTTTTTACTCCATATTTTTTCTTCTTTTTCTTCTGTTTAACTCTTTTCATGCCAGATACACAGTACTTTATGAAAGAAATATATAGGTTTTATGTATGTGTGTATATAATTAGGCACATAGATGTGTGTTTTCACACATCTGCACATACACACACACACACACACAAATACACACAATCTTTTTCAGAAGAAAAGTTCAGTTGACTAACGAACATGATCTTTGTATGCAGATCACAGAAGCATTAAAGAAGCAGGGAAGCCTCCGGATTATGACTCAACACAGTTCAACTATCTCCTACACTGTGTCTGTTAATGTAGAGGTGTCTCCGATGAACTAAGGCCATGTGCTAGGATGTAGGATTGTGGTCTTTAGTCTCCTACTAAAGAGCTTTCTGACCCTAGGTGGGTCCTTGAATGTGTCTGAGCCTCTATTGTCTTGTTTTGTTGATGGAAAGAATACTGGTCTCATGGGGGATGCTCTTCTGTATGCTGAGAGTATGTTTTATTACCATTGGTTAATAAAGAAGCTGCTCTGGCCTATAGCAGAGCAGACTATAGATATATGGGAAATCCAACCAGATACAGGAAGAAAGAAGACAGAGTCAGAGAGATGCCAGCAGCTGTTGGAGAAGCAAGATGCGAGGTCACAAGCCACTAATCTAATGGTAAAATATAAAATAATAGAAATGGGTTTATTTAAATGTAAGGGCTAGTTAGAAATAAGCCTGAGTTAATAGTCCAAACAATTAAAGTTAATATTAAGCCTGAGAATTATTATTTCATAAGCAGCTGAGGAAACCGGCAGGCAGGAGCGAAACTTCCAGTTACACTGGTCAGTGTTTTTGTTTTGTGTTGTATGTCATATTTATTGATAGTAATTTCTTCTAAGTTGATGTCTTATGAATTTGTCAGTCTTTTTCTGCACATATGTTTAAGGAAAGCTGTGTCTGTTTAAGACTTCAGGAGTTCTAATAGGGATTGCATTGCTTTGACAGAGAGCACAAAGTCTCAAAATTAGGGTGTATTTGGTTAATATATAACTCACCTATAAATTCATTTTTATTTTCTGACGAAATTACTTATGCTTATTAATGCTTTCCTAGTTCTGATCATTCTAAAGAAGATGTAATTCTAGATTCATGTGCTTGATTTGCTCCAGAAATGTCTTCAGGTTAATGTAGTTGCAACCATACTGAAACACCAATGTTGGGACTCTGGTTTTAACCAGATTTCCTAATGTGCGTGCATATCATGAATGTTAGTAAAGTTTCACTTAGTCTTTTATTTCTAACAGAATTTCCATGAGTTTGAAGGATAGCAAGGAGGAATACATGAAAGGGCTTGGAGAGAGGAATGGAAAGAAAGAAATATAATTATATTATAACCTTTAAAATAAAAATAAAAATTATACAGCCTGCTATCAACACTTACAGGTTTTCTTTTAATTAAAAGTATAATTTTAGGCACATAGTCTCATCCTTGCTATAAAACAAATCAATACATTTTACTTGTAGTTTATTTTTTCTGCTTATCACCTGTTTTCCCTGCCAGAGTCTGTTTGATTAAACTGTGCTTTAACATAGCAATTTACTATTGAGCCAGAGCAAACTAGGTGCACAGTTATTGTTCCATGAATGAATAAGTGTGATCCTCCGGGATGGTAGTTCTCAGCCTCACTTACACTCCACGGGTACCTGAAGAGGCTTTCAAAATCTAACCCTTGGTCCCTGCCCCAGAGCTGTTAGAAGTCTGTGAGGCTAAGTCTCTCTTGACTCCTCAGGTGATGCAAATGTGAAGGAGAAGGTTGCTGTCCAGAGGCTTACAGTGTGACATGTGTGTCAAAGGTCTGCAGTATCATCTTCCCCAGGAAGCTGGCTGCAAATACAACTGTTCAGAAAACATGGAGACACAATGCACGTGAATCTCCACCTTGTCAAGTCGGCATGTTAAACCTAAATGTGTGAGAAGGCCTACTTTAAACGACGTTCTCACATTCTGTTTCTAAGCACTATATCACTGCTTGATACTAAACCTGCGTCTTTGCATGAAAGAGACTTGTTCTTCAAAATGGGTGTGTTGTGAAGACAGAGAGAGAAAGAGTTGCCTGCATGCATGCCCATGCAACACATGCCTGTTGCCTGGCATTCTAACACATCAAAGGTGGCATCAAGCTCCCGAGAACTGGAGCTACAGATGGCTGTGAAGTGACATATGAGTTCTAGCAGTCAAACCAAGTTCCTCTGGAAGAGCAAAAAGTAGTCTCAACAACTGAGCCATCTCTCAGCCTGGGATTTACCTTCTTGATAAGTGATCAAGAAGGAAACAGATTGGCAATATACAAACAAAAGTTGCCTCTGCCAGCAAGATGCGAGTCAACCATACCTCAGGTGAGGAAAAGAAAAGCCAATACATGATTTCTAAGTTAGAATTCTTGGAAGTTCCCATAGACAACAAAGTAGAATCAGAGCTAGAAACAGCAATGCAAATCCAATGCACAAAAACGAAGGTGTCCACCGACTAAGCAAGTTGCTACCAAATAAGGAGTGGTGAGTAAGCCAGCTGTGAGCAGAAAGAGGACAGACCAATTCCAGGCACTGTTAATGAAACAGAGTTCTCAGTTCAGGGGAGCCCTGGCAGAACTGAGCTGTGGTGCTAACAGAGTCTGGGTCCTGGTCTAGGAATAGCTGTTCTTACCTCACAAGTACCGAGAAGACCAAATGTGGCGGAGTTTGTGAAGAGCTTACCATCATGCCTGACTCGCAGGACCCTCTCAAGACAAGGAAGCTGTACTTATTAATATCATAAATCACTTCCCAAGCATGTAAGACTGAAAGAAACTCAAAAGATGAAGGTAATGCTTATGAAGTTTTATTTTGTCTCTGCATGCCCATCCAAAGCAACTGAAAGTGAAATTAATATTCCTGGGGATATTCTTGGGACAACTAATTTCCAAGATGACCACATCAAAGCTTCAAATCCCACTTTTTCTATTCCCATCAAGAGGCAGGGATGCACTGTCCCCTCCAAACAGGTTGACAGACTGGTGACTTTGATGTAAATGACATATTGTGATTTCCAAGCTAGATTCTTAGAAATGACTGGAGAAGACATTGGGCAAGTTGGAGAAATGGCATAAAATGACTACATATCAACATTCTGGCCACCTCCCCAGCTGAAGCAACATTGACAGCCAGCATCTACCCCCAGCTTGTAAATGGGTAAGCTATTACATACCTACAGCCCACAGTCTCAGAGACATCTTCTATCTCTGAGCCTATTTGCTCTCAGGAAGCCTGCCCTGCTCTTCTTTGTGCCCTTTTAGAATCCCTGACCAACAGAACCCACCATTCCCTTCTGTCATGAAGGTTGGGCACTTGGCTGCATAGCAGTAAATAACTAGACACTGACCAACTTCACAATGTTGCCTCGACTGATACAATGCCAGGGCCTGTTGCCCGCACATAACCAAGCCAATGTTATAGCAGATTATGCAAAACGGTAAAGCTTTGCTGTGAGGTTGACTGTCAAAAGAAGCAAGAGTTGTATTGAAACAGATTCAAATTTGTATCCCTGACATGAAAGTCGAGGGAGAGTTGGAAGAAAGGTAAGGAGAACATGTTGTTAGTGTGAGGAGAGAGAGGTGAGGGACAGAGACATTCTTATGCAGTGTAAACAGTCAGCATGCTTCTTTACAGTCATGTGCTTCTTTACTGCATGGCTTATGTTCCATGTAGGAGATTCTGAAACTTGTAAGGTCAAAGGGCCATTGACAGACGACAGTGACGTCTATGTAAACACACTCCTGAAAAGTCATCTGGAAACTGCCTAGCATGGAGTCCGGTGTCTTCCTGAAAAAAACAACTTACCTTAAGGGCTTTCTTACTCATGAATCTGTGCTCAGGCATATCCATAGCTTAGTCGGGTTCATTCAACTGGACTCAAGATTTTCCTACAGTCTCAGTCTTAATAGCTCTCTCTATTCCTGTCCCTGAACAATAATTTCTTAGAGGGAACAATCAAAACATTTGGCTGCCTATAACAGAAACTCAAGAACAACCACAAGGAGCATTTATTTGCATTAACTCATCCAGGAAGATGTGACCCAAGGATGCTGGATTATATCTTCATTTGATCCAAGCAACTTCTTTCTGTTCATTCAATGACTCTATGGTATCTCTTTCATCTTCATGTTTGTAAGATTGCTGCTGTACCATATGGGTTTAGCCATGACCTCAGCCAAGGCAAATAAGAGAAAGGATCAAAGGCAAAAGGCCTCTCACATCTGGCCCTTTATGTTTGGAAATAACTTCCTTGGGAATACCACCAACTGATCTCAGCTCATACTTCTTGACCAAAACAGATGTAGCCTCTATCCACTTTGAGGAAGCAGGAGAAATTAGTTTCCCAAGTGAATATATTTTAACCCCTGAGAAAAATTAGGGTAACTTGTAAGGGATGACTAACAGGTAGATGATTCCACAGACAAAGACTGGGTCTTTAAATCTTCAACGTTAATAAAAGCATCCCTTGACTAGTGCACATTCTGAAAGATGGTCATAATGCTACTTATTCTTTGTCCACAGAAAATGGGAAGGACATTGCGATTTAGAGCAAGGATGAGAAGGAAATTGGGACCAAGGAATTGAAGGCTCGGATTGCCAGAAGGTTTGCAGGATAGTTCTCCCCATTGCCTGGTTCTGCCCCTGTTCTCCTCATCCTTTTCAGTCAACAGTCTCAAACACAACTGTGGAATGTACCAGAAATGATACAAATAGCAAGAATCACTCTGAACATCTCAGGTTCTTCCTAGATCCAACCAGAAATAATATACCCTTCAGTGTTGTAGAAAACTATTCAATAAGGACTCAGTCTGATATGCACAGTGGGTGTCTCCATGAAGTGTTTGGCTGGGGTGCATGCATGTGATCCTCATGGGTCTCCATGTACCTTGTGCAGCTTTCCTGAACCTGGATGCAACAGCTCACAGTGACTTTGAGGTTTCTGTTGTCCTCGCTGCTCATGTCTAGGCAGTAGACCCATGGTGCCCTATCCCAGCAGATTCTGGCAACATGGTCAAGGTGGTCATCAGTACTGTGACCCTGCTTCCCAGAGCCAAGCTTCCCCAGCTGAAGATTGAATATCATGAGTGCCCACACAAGAGAAAAAGACAAGGTCATGTGAAAAACCCTGATAATTTTTATGCATAATGCTTCCATGTTTTCCACTACTGTGGGACAATGATCTTGTACTCTGTAAAGATCTGTCACTTGTATTGGTTTAATAAAATATTGATTGGCCAGTAGCCAGGCAGAAAATATAGGTGGAGTGACCAGAATAAGAGAATTCTGGGAAGAGGAAAGACTCAGTCTGCAGACATCACACAGATACAGAGGAAATAAGATGAGAATGCCTCACTAATAAAAGATACCAAACCATGTGACTAACACAGACAAGAATGATCAGTTAATTTAAGATGTATGAGTTACTTAATAAGAAGCCTAAGCTATTGGCCAAATAGTGTTGTAATTAATACAGTTTCTGTGTTATTATTTAGGTCTGGGTGGCTGGGAAATGAACAATCAGTCTCTGCCTACATTTTACCATTTGCCTCAAGCCATGACCCAAAGGCAAATGCTAAGTCTGTAGTGACCTTGGCTTTGTAGCCACCAATGTTTTGTGCTGCTGAACTTCAACATCTACAAGACCAAAGCCTAGAAGCAGAGAAATCCAGACTCTTGGTAGTTCTGTCTGGAGAAGGAAGAAGGGCTTTGCTGTCTCAGACTCCATGCTAGATTATTTCACTAACACACACACACATACACACACACACACACACACTTCTATTTCCTTCCACACTCTTTTCCTTCTCTCCTTTCTCTCCTTCCTCCCTTCCTCCCTCCCTTCTTTTCTTCCTTTTTTCTTTTTTCTTTGCTTTTATATCTCCTTCCTTTTTCCTTGCTTTTTTCCCTCCCCTCTCCTCTCCTTCCTGTCTTCTCCTTCTTTCCCTTTCCCTTTACTTTTTTCAAGTTCCAAAAACAAAGGAGCTCTTACTTATTACCAGGTCAAGCCAGGGTCACACTTCACAAACTGACTGTGGGGCTGAGTCATGTCCTACTCACATAATAAATTCCAAGACTAAGAGTCCCCAGATCTGTGACACACAGATCTCATCTCATAAGGAAATTTGAATGGAATGCCTCTGAAAACCAGCTAATCAAAGTAAACAAGCTTCCCAGTCTTACTGAGATGATGACAGAAATACAAAAACAAGGAATGTTTCAACATACAGACTAGAGTGGGAATGACTAAAATGGGAGATGGTCGGAGTCCTGGGTGGGGCAGCCTAACTGTGCATTCACTCACACCACATCCAGAGGACAAGCAGTACATTTGGAGGCATGCTGGGTGGCTTGCTATGCATCTGAACCCTGACTCACTCAGTTCGCACCACAAGAGAACAGTCAGTACTTCCCAGAGAAGTGCTGAAAGTCTTGCTAAATCATAGCAAGACTTTCATGGTTTCATCTCCATCCTTAAGATGTGAGTCCACCAGCGCTGAAATCATTAATTAGCTCTGCTCTCTCTGAGAGGGCTCCCCTTACAAATGTTTGCAGGTCCTTGATGCTCTGTCTTAAAAGTAGAGATCCCACTTAGCACGATATATTTTGAGAAGCAATGAATAATGACACTGAGATGGAAATGAGCAATAAAAGCACCTTCTATTTGAAAAATAAGTATCTTATCCAGTAATTATTTCTATGACTTGTTTTTTGGTTGAACAAGAAAGGGCAAATATGCTGACGGTTTTCTTTCATATCTAAATTCACATAGCAGCAACTAAACACAAGCCCTTCCCCATCTTAAAGCAGAAATCAAATTCCATTTTAGGTAGAAGTTGGTTTTTAACTTTAAGACTTTGTTCTCTGCCAAAGACTTATCTATTGAGGGACAATATAGTGGCATCTTAATTCCAAATCACAGTCTAAATAGCCAGTGTATATTGTCAGTCTTTCTTCTTCACTATATTGAAACTAGTTTGATATATGCTGTAATGGATGAAAAGCTGGTATTGTGGCTATGAAGCTGGGTGTGCATCATTCCCTTTCCCATCTATGATGCTGGAAAAATACAGAACATCATTGTTAGGAAAGCATTGCCACACACACACACTGGGCCTGGAAGGAGCAAGCTCAAATTCCTTTCCCTTCTTCTTTACCACTGAGATACTGAGTGCCCACACTAGGGAGTGGTCACAGTGGGCATTCTCCAGACAGCATGGATTCAGAGAACCCCCAAACAGGGAGGCAATGGCTGGAGCAGAAGTTGGGAAATCAAAGGTACAGAAATTCCAGTGTGCACAATTCTAGGGACACTGTGAGTCCATTGAGCCAGTTGCTAAACATTAATGTGTATTTTTTCTTGCTGCTTGGTGAAACCCAAGACTTTTTCAGGTACCACCTACTCCAAAAGCCTTTTGTATAATCTCCAGTTTGGATTCATGGAATCCATTCAGAACTCCTGTTTGCCATAGCTTTTTCCTTTTCTTCTAGTTATATCATGCTCTGGCCTTGCATCTTACGATGAAGAGATAACATCACATTACAGATCCCTTTGACTAACCATGGATCGAATAATACAGCATTGTGAACATTACACAGCATTGTGAATATTAAAGCATTATGAACAAAACCTATGATTATTCTGTGGTCAAACTTACAGTCTACTGAATAAAGCAAGCAAACAGTGATTAAGCAAATAAATTACAAACTAGATCCAGCTAGTGTAACATGCTAGATTCTAACAGCTCTGTAGATAACCAATCATTATTCATATCACAATAGCAAGTCTCAATCACCAGGCTCTATATTTCTTTATCCACTTGCCCCCAATATCTTACAGTTTTCCTGGGTGCAATTCACATGCCCTATGTATTGCTTACTCCCATTGATTTCTCACATGTTCATTATTTGAATCAGGTACTTTGTTCTGTTTTTCTACCCTTCTTATTCTGTATTTCCCTACCCTTCTTATTCCCAATTGTTTTTTTTTTAATTTTTCTTTTTTAATATTCTCTGTCTATTTTCAACCTTGAATTTCATTCCATCTCAAAGACTATTTGAACTCTCTCTATTCCAATATTTCATTAGCTTTTTCCTCTGGTTGTTCTGCATTCTCTGATATGATTCAGACTTAACACTCCAGTGGCCCAGTTAGTAAGTGCTTACAATGCAAAAAATTCAATGAAGATTAAACCTTCACAAATGCATAAAATACAGTAAAACTTTGTATTAGATACAACATAGCTGACCCTTTAATGTCACTGTGACTGCCTGGTTCTGTGCTAATCTTTGGACAACCCCAGTCTTCAAAGGTGTGTCACTGAGTAGGCAACATCCTTCCACTTTGGCTTAAAGTAAGAGCCTTGAGTAGCAATGGAATGGCAGGTGGCACTCAAATGTCTTGTAAGTTATTGTTAGTGGAGACATTAAATAATACATCAGAAGACTCTCTCCTTTGTGGCTACAGAAACAGAAGAGTGCAGATACCTCACTGTTCACAACATCGCATGTGTGAGCACTTGAGTGTGTCACCACAAGTGTGCCCTTCACCCTCGTCAACTCTCAGTTCTTTCTTATTTCTAATGAGAGAGTAGTGCAGTTGTCTTCAGTCTGTGCTGACTGTTTTCTTGCTTCCCCAACATTTTCTTCCCTGGCATATCATTATGAGATCATGCCTTAACAAGCATTCTTCTGCTCAAATTTATATCAATTAGTTGAAGACAGTAATTCAATTGGACGACCCATTGGATTTTGAAAGACTCGGGACCATGTCAAAGTGACGACCTTTTTCCCTCTCTCTCAGCCAAGAGCAATTTTTTAACAAGGAACACTGGAAAGAAATTCTGGTTTAATAATTAGTTATTGATCATGACCGATGCCATGGTGAAAACCATTGGATTAGTCAGGGACCAGGAAATAAGGACATAGATGTCTCTCGTCAAGATCATGTGTGTGTTTGGGAGGGGGGTGTAAATCAAAGAATGGCAACCTAAGATATCACCATTTTTTTTAATTATAAGATAGCTAATTACATGTGTTCCATTCTTTGTTATGGAGGTTGTTTTTCAATTTCAGAATTAGAAGTAAAACTTGAACCTGCATAGATTGAAAACTAAATTATCTCAAACAATTATATTTCTACAGAGCAACTGAATAGTGAGCTCATGTTCAAGCACACTATAAAAGACCAAGGTGAGTTAAGCAGACTTGAAAAACAACAGAAACCCTTTGCAACAACACCATGCAAAGTTATTTTGATGAATTAACCCTGCTTTGGCCAGCACTATTGCTTCATCAAGATACCATTAACCCCTGTGCCCTGAAATGCCCATTAGAAACAATTTGGATACATGCAGAAGGAGACCATAACAATTATAGACAGGAGCTTTAAAAGTATAATTGACTTTTTTTCTGAGCGCTAATTTAGGCATCACTTTAGGGCTGAATAAAAATTCCACATATGAGCCACTTAATGGAAGAAGAAACTTCAAAGAATGGTTTTATTGTATTTTGAAGGGAAAACAAGGAGATATTTGCATTAGTTGCTCAATTTCTTCCTAGAATAGAAAAAAAAACCTGAATATGTACAGCATGCTAACAAGAAAGTCAAGAACTCACAGCTAGGTGGAAAATGGGTAAACCCACTCCTTACTGCTAAGAAGCAAAGATGAAGCCTCACAACAGCCCACACTTAGTGAGGGTTTTATTTTAATCAGGTGAAATCAGTCAGATTCATAATAAATGGATTAGTATAGAAATTGTTTTTAAAAGAATGCAATTTATTGAGGTCTGGTGAAATGCATCCGTTGCCACACAAACATGAGAATGAAAATTTCGGTCTCCGGCACCCATTGGCAATGATGTCATGTGCCTGTAACCCTCGTAGTAGAAAAAGCAGACATGGGTGGAGTCCCAGAGCTAGCTGCCCAGCCAATCCAATCAATGGCTTCATTTAGTGACAGATGTGCTTCCTCTCACGTGGTGATCATAACTTCAGATTTTTAGAGTGGCATGTTTAACTTGGAAAGACCCGAGAGGCAGAAAGGGACCAACGTGGTAGACGAGTCATAAGAGAAGCGAGGAGAGTGGAACATGTGTACTGTGGCAGGGGAAGGAGAGAATACTGGGAGTGGTGATGATTAAACGAGAATGGGGATGAAGGATGTGGGAAAAGAAGGGATGGAGGAGAGACTTTACCAGAACTAAAGATGCATGAAGAAGGCAAGTGGAGATCTACTCCTTTATAAGGTAACTGTAAAATATAATTATCCTACAAACTGGTACCCTGCATGTGTGAATAAATGCTAATACCAGGAATCATGGGTTATCAAATGGAAACATGAATATCAGTTGCATGACACTTCCTGAGACATTATTGTTGTCCCAAAACAATTTTTTTTTAATTTTTTATTGTCCACCACAATGGGGTGATAAGACTCTCTGATTGGAAACACAACACACCATGGTGGTAATTCAAAGGGAAATCATGGTGGAACTGAGCTGGATGCTTCTCCCTCCTATAACGGTGGATGGTGCTCTGCAGGCATCTGGGGGGATAAAGCCATCAGTAGTCAACCTCGCTATGGGTCTTGCTTGCTATAATAGCAACCTGCCAAGGAACGTGTGACTACTGTTCCAATAGTGGCAAAACTCCTGTGGACATGCTACATCAACCTCCCTGGACATTTTTCTCCTTTAGGATGTGTGGGGTTTCCAAGTCCTCACCACCCATACTGTGTTCCCGAGACCCGACAGTCATAGCTTCACCTGGGAACTTGTTAGAAATGCAGAAACTAGAAGCCTTCTTCAGTCCTATAGAATCAGAACCTACCTTAATAAGATCTCTTGGGAAGCACCCTGCCTAAAATACCTTTCAGATCATTTCCTATCCTGTTAAGTGGGAAAAACAAACTCCTTAAGTTTGAAAGAAGTACACCCAAGACTTCTGGGTTGTGGGCGTGGATCTGTAAAGGAGTGTGTATGTGCGCACATGTGTGTGTTTACTTATTTTTAAATATTTCACACCTATACCACACAAGCATCTGGTCCAGATTCCCCTGTAGGGCACACTTGTCTAGTTCTCCATAGCTGTTTTAAACTTCTTCTCAAGTAGCCCAAGAGTGAACAACACAAGCCACACAACTCTACTCAATCCTCCGTTTTTCTGTTATGTTTTCTGCCAGGGTCATAGTGCAGAGAATTCAAACTTCCTTACCATGAGAGCTTAGCTCAGATCCAAATCAGAGAAGTACACGACATAAATAATCTCTCCTGTTTTCCCCCAGCATCCCCTGACCTGTCAAGCCTGTCTTTAGTATCCCTGCACCAAGTTGACAGCTCTCCCCCACCCGCCCCTTCAATATGTGGATCAGTGGGGACACATGCCCCACCCCTGAGAAGATTCACTTATTCAGTAACTGCCAAGGTGCTAGCAGAAGACGAACAATGGAAGACTGTCAAGCCCGACAGCCAGCCCTGGATGTATGAGCGCCGAGCTGACAGCAAGGGCCTCAGAGGGTAAACTGCTTTGCTGGAACTAATTAAACAGATGAAATTATTACATGAATATGCAGATGTTGTTTACATTTTACCATATGGTATTATTTCAGGTAATAACTCGCAGGAGAATCCCTTCCTCTCATCAAGAGGAAATGGGTTGAAACGAAGGCCCCCCGTGTCACCTTTCAGTTGCTAGGCAGACACTGATAACGCAGGTTTCCTCTCTGAGTCATGGGTAGTGTTCAGCCTGGATCCCTGTAGTACAGGAAGATGAAGCCCGGGCTGCTCTCTGGAAGGAGTCGGGGGAGGGCTGCCTTAGCCAAGCTGCAATGGCTGCAGCTGCTGTAAAATCCACTCCGGGGTTGAAGTGTAGCCAACCAGGGATGTGCTGCCACTCAGCAAGTGTCAAGTAAGAGCCAACATTGCAGCCTCGGCGGCTGGCATGGCCTGCAAGACTTGGGGCCGTGCCTGTTAGGGCCGAAGCAACTGATTCTTAAATTACCATGCCAGCATTAGACTGTCCAAATGAATGTTGCTCCCTGCCATGGCGCCACCTTCATAGGAAAAGCACTTGAGCCAAGACGTTCTAGCATTAATTGAGAAAACCATGGGAAGGCCAACCAAGTACAGCCAAACAGAACCCTCCCGAATAGCCCCTCCTTCCCTCCCTGCTTCGACTGTTGTATTCACAACCAGCCTTTGGGTCATCGACACTAACATGTGTTAGTCCCTCAGTTCTCAGGGTCTACCAATCACTGTGGTTTATAGATTGTGTTCCTAACTTTTCCTCACATGGTTTCCCGCTACCTCACTCCCAGTGCACCCCGCCCAGGCCGTCTGTAACCCCCTTATCACTGGTCTCCTCTTATTCTCTGAAGCCCTTCCTCCACTGTTAGGGCATTTCTCAAATTCATACCTGATGGGGCCTCTGCTTTCCTTCAAGAAAGCCAAATGCTTATCACAACTTTCAGCACCAATCAAACCCTCCAGACTGCCCAGGGTGTGGTCCTATCCCATATGCCTTCTATCCTACACTCGTTCCCAATGTTTTCTCTGGATTTCATGTGTTCCTCATCCTACCCAAAAAATGTCTTTCCTTCCTCCCTTCCTCCTTCCCCCTCTTTTTCCCTTCCTTCCTTCTTTTTTCCTCTCCAGTTCTTACCCTTCCTTTCTCCTACTAAGAACTAATCATACTTAGAAGTTTATATTGTGTTTGTTGTAGTGATTATGATATATAATAATATGATATATATATCTATATAAAATTACCTCTCCTCTACCCCCCAACAAAGCCTTGAATTATCTATTTCTTTGTCATAGTCTATACCTTTCTCCATACTCATATGAAATACAGACAAACCTTGTACTGTACACACGTGCAGTTGGTCATTTTCATACATGAGAGTCCCTCCCTTACTGGCATTACTCGGCAAGTAACTCTTGCCGCCTTACAATATCACAGGTACTATCTAATGCAACAGCGGAAGATTAGCAACCATCTTTCCTGACACTGCAGAATATCCCAGGTTGTGCAGTAACCACAATTTCCTGAAGCATCACTTTTCTACCAGCCACTCAACATTCAGATGCTTACTCTTCTGTTTTTGTTTTGATTCTTTTTTTTATTTTTGCAAATGAAAATATGTGACTACAAAATTTTCTGTTTATAAATCCTGACAGACTGATGTCTTTTTGGTAGACGACTATTAGGTTTAAAGAACCATGTGCTTTTAAGTTTTCATCTATATATCAGAGAAGATTTGCAGTGTTTTCTTTCCAAATCTGGCTCATTTTACATATCATTAGAATCTACCGTTGCATCTATTTTATTTCAAATGTCAATTTCATTTCTCATGACAGCTGCATAAAATTTTCTTGTGTATAAGTGCCATATTAATTTTGTTTCCCATTGATAAAAAATAACTATATATTTTGAAATTCAATATAACATTTTAATATACTATGTAGGGATCTAATTAGGAAAACCCACATATTCATCACCTCTATCTTTTTTTATTTCTTATCTAAAATCTTCTAGCTATTTTGCAATATGCATGTTTTAATCAATACCAGGATCTATCTGTTTTCAGTTAATGCCGTGCCAAGTTGTTCTTCAGTTGGCTACCAAGTAACTTTTTAAAAAGTGAATAATTTATCATGTTTTTTTTTTAATGCTAGGATATTTCAAATCTAAATGTACACACAGATCACTGGAGGGTCTTTCTAAAATACAGAGTCTGTTTTAGGAGATATGGTAGATATGTTTGTGATCTAACAACGACTTCATACCTGTTAGCCCAATGGCATTGTGTATTTAAACTGTACAGATATTTATAAATACCTTTTCATAAAGACTGTAGTGTTCTATGTTTGCATCAAGAATATATGAGAGTGGTTTACCCAAATCTTTCAAGATGCTGTACTACAATTTCTATTATTTCTGTTTCTGTTTTCATGTCACAAGTAAGAGCCACACAAAGCACTTTATTTCCATTCCCAGATCCTCACTCAGATGTGAGCTTGCGTCAATTGTGTTTGTTGTTTCTTGGGATTTCCTCATTCCTACATGCTATTCCCCTCTTCTCGCTTTTCTATTGACATTTTTGTGCCTCTTACAGATTTGTGGGACACTTTTAGCTCTTTGTCTTCTCATGACAATAGAGCCGAGCATCTCTGTCAGATTTCCCTTAGAGTTTCTAGGCTCCCAAGTCAAGACAAGTCCTCTTCTTTCCTTGAAATAGCTAATAATTTTTATAAATGTTTAATTATCTTCTTTTTATATGTCTTTTTGGTCAATTTAATTAACTGTTTTCAATATTTATTCTTACACATGTGCTTCAAAATCCTTCCACCATACTTTTTACTTATCTACCAAAATAACTATCTGGCATTGAAGTTATAATAAAATCAAACTTTAAAAGTTCAGTATATAATGTTATATAATAAAAATATTATTATGGGTCATGCTTCTGACTTTTGATAAAAATTTAAAGTATTCATTAGTTAAATTTATGATTTCTTGTTACTTTTTTCTTAGAATTATACTTTCTATGGTATTATCACGAATGTACTTTTACTCAAACATTGACTTAGGATATATTTTTTAATTACTGAAGGTATGTCTCTCTCTGTCTCTGCGTATGTCTATCTGTCTGTGTGTGTATCTGTGTGTGATACACACAGTGCATGCAGAGGCCAGAGAAAAATACGGCATTTTAGTTGCAGGCTGTTGTGAGCTTTCTGACACCTGTGCTAGGTACCAAGGACAAATTCTCTGCAATAACAGTCTATACTCAAAACCACTGAGCCGTCTCTCTGGACCTGAGAGCGTAGTTCTTTCAATCTTTCCTCTTTAAACTATTGTTCACATAATTCAAAAGCCAAAATATTCATCTAACCTTGTTAACTATATGATTTTTACTAGTGCCAATCGGTTTTAGTGGGCTTTAAAGACTGTCAAAACTATGATTATGTCGTCTACTAATGAAATCAATTTCTTCCTTCTTTTCCAATAACTAACTTGGTAACTCCTATTTTCTTTCTTTATCACATCAGCTAAAACTTCCAAAAATGTTAAGTTACAGTGCTATTGGCAATCCAATACTTTCATCATTTTATAGTGTTTGTTTGATTATTGACTTGCAGACACATATTTATTTCATATTTAAGTAGATTTTATGGTAAGTATTTTAATAGAAATACCTAAATGTTAGAAATTTAAATTTTTCGAATATATTGATTAAATTATGTTGATATGATTAATTATGCTAATAAAAGTCCCAAAGTTGAATCTTTTTAAACTTCTCTTTAACATGGTAAGTTAATCTTATATAACTTACCAGATTTAAATTTCTAATATGTTCTAATTTATATTGTAAGCAAAATTGCATTATCTTTCCAGGCAGTAGTGGTGCACACCTTTAATCCCAGCACTCTGGAGGCAGAAGCAGTCAGATCTTTGTGTGTTTTAGTCCAGTCTGGTTTACAGAGTGAGTTTTAGGATAACCAGCACTACACAGAGAGAAACTCTGTCTTGAAAAAAAAAAACAGCAGCAACAAAAATCCATTTTAAAAATTACAGTATTTTAACAGGCTTTGGAACTTGCACTGAGTAATTTTGATGAAGATTAGTCGAAAGTCTTGCTCCTCAAGTGTGGAGCTCAGTAGAAATGGACATCACCTTTGAATGTACTAAAACTGCAAATCCAGTGGAGAAATATCACCGTTTCCCTGGCTCAATGAGTGATTTGCGTGTCTGATGAAGGACAGACAGCGTTAGTGGAAGCAGTACAGTGATAATCCACTTTTTACAACTCATTATATCAGTTGCAAAATAATTTGGGACTTACTTTAAACAGGTAGCCCAGTTATCTCTCCAGTATCTCTTACATATCTATACAATCCTTTTCTTGGGATTTTCTTTCTTTTTTTTCTGATACAGGGT
>JABTXL010000003.1:9340186-9350470 GCA_025134845.1 Neodon shergylaensis | reverse complement strand
TTTTTTTTTTTTTTTCGAGACAGGGTTTCTCTGTGGTTTTGGAGCCTGTCCTGGAACTAGCTCTTGTAGACCAGGCTGGTCTTGAACTCACAGAGATCCGCCTGCCTCTGCCTCCCGAGTGCTGGGATTAAAGGCGTGTGCCACCACCGCCCGGCTTCAGTGTTTCTTAAATCACACCTGAGTTTTGTATTTGGCTCATTTACGTTCTTTTTCATTCTGCCACGAAATACATCGTCTGTGGATAATAAGTTCTCCACCTATAGGAAACTCTCCTGATAGCTATGGCCCTATGTCTTAGCCTACCAGTTGCTGCTTTGACACCCTCTTTCTGACATCACACTTAATATATTTTGCTGTGATCTCTTATATACTATCTTTTACTACTCATAGATTATCAGATCCAGGACAGAAAACATTACATCATGAATACTTGTCTTTGTATTCTTGGCATCAATCAAAATGCTCAACACGTAGTAATCATTTAAGAAATATCCTAAGTGACAGCTGGATGGATAGATGGATGGGGGTGTTAACTGGAGTATTCTTAACGGGATGGCTAGCATGTAATTATCCTTATATATCTCTTAAACATTTGATAGTCCTTGGCATCCTACATCATTCCTAGAATATGGAATATGCATGTATTACTTTGAAAAATATAAAGCAGTTTACAAACTGTAAGGTAGTGAAATAATGGTACTGTCATAGTTTTTGGGTAGGTCTACCCACATTCTAAGAACCTATTTATGCTGGAATCTGCTTAGTTATATAGTTTGGAGAATTTTCCAATTCCCATGTGCTTGCAACTTTCCAACACACTTCTAAAAATCCCCTGGGACAGAAAATCATCACATAAAAGAATATTATATTTTGGAATCAGACATGTACAAGTTAATTTTGGACTTAGAAAACAAAGATATTCAATCAAATGTAAATATGAAATAAAAATGCATGTAGTCTTACAGCACTCATGCCTGAAAACTAAAGTCAGTGCTGAAAGAATGACTTCAAAAATACGTGAGATGCAGCCAGGACAGAGCCCTGGAGAAGCATCCCAGGTAGGTGATCCCATCTGGAATCAGGCAGAAAGCCTCCCACCCGGAGGTCATCCCAGATGTTGGAGAAGCCTCCATTCTGTCTTTGAACATTGTCTTATTTATAGGTTCTTGTCATTTTAAGAACACACGAGCACATATCTGTTGCAAATCATGGTTCTAAACTGTTCTTAACTCATAACACTGTTCCTAGAACGGATGCATAAGAACTCCGGTACATACAGGTATCAGCTCCTTCTCTTTCTCCAACTGATAAATTCTGTCCAATTAAGCCAGGCTTCCAGCAGCCCCCACCCCACCCCCCAACAGTACCACCAGCTGTGAACCTAGGACTGAAGCATAAGAGCCTACAGAACACATTCCACATCGAAACTCTAGCAAAGTCATAGAAAACAACTTGCGAATACACGAATAACTCTATAGAGGACTAACCCTCTACTCTACTGTGGGAACTTTTCTCATTCTTTCGGAATGTGGAGTCATGGGTCCCAGGGGCATCCCATCCAGTTGCTGAGTTCTGAACTGTTGGGAGCTGTGAACCTCCAGATCCTGAATTTCTTGTAAACAACTTGTTTTCCTCTGCTCTGAGACAGCTTGCAGCTGCTCTGAGCGCGAAACCCTCAGGAGTTCCTGATGGCAGAGGAGGGGTTTCTGGTGCCTTTGGCTGGGGCGTGGATATCAGGTAAGAATCTCTATATAAAGGGCTCTGGTACACATTGAAGGGGGCATTCCTGTTTCAAGGATGAACCGTGAGTCTCTGTGTGTTTCAATCTCCAGCCCCTTGCCTGCCTGGTTCATGAATTGTGTGGTAGCGCACGGAGTGCGGGCGGGCGTGGTGCCCTGCACTGAACCACATCAGTCAGGTTTCATTCTCTTCAAGTCTGTGGAAGATTCAGGTAAGGGCGCCCGTTTAACAAGGCAGACCTTCAGACTTAACTCGAGAGAACAAAACCCAATAAGTTTAAGGTTGTCTATTTTAAAAGCACCCCAGGCAAGGTGAACCAAAGCCCAAATGCAGACGACACCGTCCTGGGTGGTGGAAAACGGTGTATTTGAGAAACTACCCAGTTGGTTTCTTCTCAGCTGGAGAGACTCCTTCAACACTAAAAAGCAGGAGCTTGATAGTTTATCAGGTACAAAAACCGATGTATGTGAATCCCAAGGGTTTTGCATAAGTGAAGCTAGTTGTGCTCTCTTTACCGAGAGGCAAGTGATGAGATTCCATAATAATCAAATTCTCTACCTTCGGTGGGACCCGAACTCTTTTATGGAGATTTGTAGCTGGAAAATCGACCCTGCAATAGTCAATTATCCCCAGTGTGTCTGCTTGGCGATCAAGCAGTGAGGTTCACATGCTGTCGCTTATCTATTTTCACACACCTAAGTTCCTTTCGAGAAAATTGTCGAAGACTCACCGGGTCTTAAACTAAAAATAGTGACATGAGATTTAAGTAGGATTGGCATGTAAATCCCCAATCCTCAGATAATTGATGAAAATAGAAACTGTCCTCTATTTGCTCCCTGAGATAAAATGCAGACGACACACTCACCTAGGCTGAGCTGCTGACGCACGCCCAGCAGAATGGAAGCTGTGTGTCCATGATGTTTGTGCACCTGACAGATATGGTGTTCTCTGCAGCGTTGCTAGGTAAACTGTTTGTTCCAAATGTAAAAGCCCTGACAGCTCATGATGATAATTTCTCAGTGATATATCTGAGAGATTATCTAACGGAAGCTCCAAAAGCTTATTTATGGAAAGACACTTGTTTAAGGCAATGAATAGTAGCAACTTACTGTGTCTGGAAGGGGTTGTTTGTATCACACTCTTCTGAATAGTTGCTTATGATCTGCTGTTGGGACCGTTTGGAGTCCTGGCCTCCAGCTGCTCTTCCCCGCTAGTGATCTGAGCTTCTGAGAGCTGTGTCAAAATTGTTTATGAACCCTGCTTCCTGAGCACGCGTTGCCCTGCCTTGACTGCGGATCAGGCGATGAGGTCTTCACCTGTTGGCCCACCTGACTGTGTTAGGTATAAAAACCTCCGTGGTGCTGTTCAAGAAAGGGCTTCTTTTACCAGCAAGTAGAGAGGTGTACGTGTGTTTAATCCTGACGTCCTTCACTCTGTTTCGGTTCCAGGCCATACAGGCACAGCAATCTGCTTGGTGCAATAATTTTTTTTTTTTTTACAAAGCAGGCCCTTTCCATTCCTCATTTGCAATGACCAATTTTAAAAAATTCTATTTGAAGTCATTGAAATCAGAGAATAAAAGAAATGAGCCTAGCCAAATACCTGAATGAGGCTGGAATTCCATGCAATACTTCATCCCAGAGCCCATGTGTTATGCAAGTCCCAGTGGCCATCTCCACAAAACAGCAGGCAAACAGTGCATTGCTCTGAACTGTAGAAAACACCAGTTATGAAGTCTCAGCCTTATGCTTGTCCCACATTCAAACATTACTTTTCCAATGCATTTAATTTTTTTTTTATTTTTTAACTGTATGGGTGTTTTGCCAGCATGTATGTCTGTATACCAACATATGCCAGATGCCCAAAGGGGTCAGAAGTAGGTGTCAGGTTCCCAGGAATTCAACTTAGAAATGGTTGGAAACCACCATGAGGATGCTAGGCCTCCAACACAGATCTTCTGGAAGAGTAGTTAGTGCTCCTAATGGCTGAACCATCTCTCCAGCCCCTGTAATGAATTTTGTTTAACTTGTAATGCTTTTACAAATTAATACAACAGTGTGTAGCATTTCAAGAAAAGTTTATGTGTGTGATGGCTAACTTTAAATGTCAGCTTGATGCAACCTAACACCACCAAGAAAGAAAGCATCAGCGAGAGATTGACACACATTAGGGCTGGCCTGTGGGCATATCTGTGGGGGTTGTCTTAATTAAGCTAATTAATGCAGGAGGACCCAGTCCACTGTGGGTGGTGTTCTTCCTAGGCAGGGCTTCAGGAGCTGCCTAAGAGTAGATCAATCTAGCTGAGGTTAAACTGGTGAGAAAGTGAGCATGTGTGTATTCATTTGATTAGCTGTTTCAAATTCTTCTTTAGACTCCCCCACAAGCATGGATGGTAACCGGGCATTGTCAACGGAAATAAACTTTTTCTCCCTAAGTTGCCTTTTGTTGGGGTATTTTATCACAGCAATAGAAATGAAACTAGGTCAATACGCAATGATTGTATCAGGGTGATTGACACATCCATCACCTCGGTCCGTTTTCATTTCTTAGTTTGTCAAACACTCAAAATCAACTTCCGTGGCTAGCTTGGAATATCCAATTCATTGTTGTCAACAGAGTTATTCTTCTGTTAAAATGGCATTCTTGACAGCCAACTGTACCCCTGTACCCATTATCTAAGATCACAGAATTATTCCTTCCCGCATCCCCTCCCAAGGCTCTGGTCACCACAGCTTGGCTCTACTTCTTCGGAATCAACTTTACTCTACACATATGAGTGAGAACATGAAGTGTTTGTCTTGACTTGTGTCACTTAGCATTGCATCTGCCAGTTCATGGGCATGTTGTTGCCAAAGATAGCATTTGTCCCGTCTTAAAACTGGAGAGATCCCAGTTACACACATGTACTGGATTGTTCTTTGTAAGGACTATTTTTGAACTATAAAGATCCATAGGTTCCGTCTAAATTCTAAGCAAGTCTCAATTAAATTCAACAAGTAGCATGTGTTCCTGCTCTCTAACACTGAGTTGTCCACTGTCCCTTCCTACCAAGTATGGGCATAGAAAGCAGCATGGAGCTAGCAAGAGTAGGTTGTATATATATATATATATATATATATATATATATATATACCATGGGATGGTCTCTTATAAAATGCTTCTCGTGTGCTTTCTGAATTAAATGATGCTGCTGGTTTTCTGCATTAATTAATTAATTAATTGGAAAATATCATATTGAAAGAAGGCTCTGTTTTTACCAAGACACAGAGGAAAACAATCAAAATCAGTACAAAAGCAGGAAGGCATGCTGTACCTTTTTTTTTTTTTTGGCACCTGGGCAAAATGTTCCATAAAAGCAAATTGACTACTCCTCCATTCCCACATAGGTTCAGCTAGGATTTAGAGGAGTGCAGATTTTCATTTTGACACACTGAGGATTAAATTGCTTCCACCTGTTCATAGGCGTACAGGCTTCGGACCACAAAGGCAGATAAACCCATTCTTTCAACGGCAAGTCAAACTTTAAAATAAGTCACAACAGAGACTATATTTTTTTTTCTCCTTGAAGCTAGAACTGGAGCAAATCTTGTTTGGGGACATTTCTAGGCATTTTCTTTTGTTGAGTGTTATATTATGGTCAGAATAGATTTATCTGAGCAGTCTCTCCAGGTGTTTGCTAACTAAAAAATAAAATAAGTTAGTGAAACTGTTTGTCCTTCTAATATCCAGGCTAACTTTGCCAGCAAAAGTTCTCATTTCCTCAGAAGTCTGTGTAAGAGATAGGGCTTGGTGACTCCTACTAACAGGTGCTGTAGGCAAATGTGAGGGACAGTGGAGGAAAGTGGTTCCCTGAGTCACTGAGGTGAGTTCTCCAAGGGCAACTGAACCAAGCTGTTTCAGAACCACGTAGGCAGAGCATGGCATTCTTTTCTCCTTTCAGAGTTCAGGGCATAGTTTAAACTACCTTTCTCAATCTTTCTTCAGCATTGGGCTTTAACTTTCCTCAGGATGGTCCTCATTTGCATTTTCAGGTCAGTTTGGTTCATTTCTCACTGTAGCAGCTCTCTTTTGGGCCACCAACCAGCTCCCAAATCATGACATGGAAACTTACTATTACTTATGAATTCTCAGCCTTATGCTTGTCCCACTAGCTCTTATATGATGTGGGATTCCCCTCTGTTATGCTGTGAATCTGTTTTATTACCATTGGCTAATAAAGAAGCTGCTTTGGTCTATGTCAGGACAGAATATAACCAGGTTGAAAGAGAAATAGAGAGAAAGAAAGTGGAGTCAGGCACACACCATGTAGTTACTGAAGGAGAAAACTGCCACCTCCTTACCGGTAGGCCACAGCCTTCTGATGATACGTAGATTAATAGAAATGGGTTAATTTAAGGTGTAAGAGTTAGTTAATAAGAATCCTGAGCTATTGGCCAAACAGTGTTGTAATTAATATAGTTTCTGTGTAAATATTTGGGTCTGGGCAGCCGGGAAACAAAAGATCAGTCTACGTATCCACGTACATCTTGTATTAACCTGATTCTCTTCATCTATGTTTCGTCTTTGGTATTTTTGCCTTCCTTTCATTCTGTATGTCCTATTTCATGTCTGACTGGCTGGCAGCTGCCTGGATGGCTGGCTGGCTACAGGAGTCTCCCTCTCTTTCTACCTTCTTCTCCTTTCTCTCTCCTCTCTTCTTACTACTTATTCTCTCTGCCCCATCAGCCCCATCTATCCCTCTACTGCCTATTGGCCCTTCATGTTTTTATTAGACCAACCAGTTGTTTTAGGCAAGCACATGTGAAAGAGCAACACATCTGTACATAATTAAACAAATGCAGCAACCTTTACATTATCAAGCAAATGTAGCATAAACAAATATAGCACAACTTTGCCTAGTTATAATAATCCATAGCAGCTCACTGATCAGGTTTCTCTCCCCTCCCCCTGCCAAAGAGTGACAGGCGTAATTAAAAGAGACATGGCTAAGTGTAATTGGGTACACCACTAGCTTCCACATTCAGGAGGCAAAGGCGGGAGAATCACTGTGGGTTTGAGGGCAGAAAGACTGACATAGTGAGTTCCAACCCATCTCCTAGATGAATACATGGTGAGACAGTCTTAGGAAGGAAGATCCAGCTCTACCACTCCTGAGCGTATACCCAAAGGACACACTAACATACCACAAGAACACTTGCACAACTATGTCCATGGTAGCTTTATTTGTAATTTCCAGAAACTGGAAATACTCTCCATGCCCCTCAGCTGAAGAATGGATAAATAAAATGTGGTACATTTACACACTGGAGTATTACTCAGCTGTTAAAAATAATTGCATAGGGAAATTTGCAAATGGATGGAACTAGAAAATATCATCCTGAGTTGGGTAACTCAGACTGAGGGGCATGTTCCATCCATACCCACCCTATCCACTATATCTGTTAGATAGAGGCAGGCCAGCTATCATATATCAAGTTGCAGTGAGACTAGACATCTTCTTTTCTATTAAGGTTGGATGAGGCTACCCAGTAGGAAGAATGGGTTCCAAAATCAGGCAACACAGACAGAGACAAACCTGTTAGGAGTCTCAAATGAAGATCAAGTCACACAACTGTAATAATATGCAGAGGGTCTAAGTCAGTCTTATGCAGGCTCCATGGGTGTTGATACAGTCTATGTGAGCCTCTATGAGCCCAGATTTGTTGGTTCTTTTGGTTTTCTTGTGCCCTTGACACCATTGGGCCCTAAATTCCTCCTCCCCTTCTCTTCCTCAGGATTCCCCGAGCTCCACTTAATGTTTGGCTGGGGGTCTCTGCATCTGTTTCCATCAGTTGCTGGATGAAGCCTCTATGATGACCTGGGCTAGGCACCAATCTATGAGTACAGAAGAGCATCATTGGGAGTCATTTCATTGACTTTGTTTTCTCATTTGTGTTTGGTTTTATCCTAGGTCTTGGAGGTTTCCCACCTCTAGGTCCTGGCCCTCCGTGGAGAGCTCCCTCTAAAAGTATGAGTCTCCAGCTATGCCAGTCATTGCTGGTCACTCCCACAATTTCTGTGCCATCTTTACCCCAGCACATAGTGTAGACAGGACAAATGGTTGTCAAAGGGTTTGTGGCTGGGTTGGTGTCCTGGTGCTTCCACTATAAGTCTTGCCTCATTACAGGGGATGAATGGTTCAGGACCCATATCCCTCATTGCTAGCAGTCTTAGCTGGAACCACCTTCATAGATTCCTGGGAGTTCCCATCGCTCTAAGTTTATCCCAGAGATGCCTCAAAATTCCAGTTGTCTCTCCTAGTACTCTCTCCCTCCATCCTCCCCCAACCTGATCCTCCCTGTTCTCATCCCCACTCCCTTTTCTAGTCCCCTCCCCCATTCCACTGGCAATGTCCATTCTATTTGCCTGTCACAGTGAAATTCATGCATCATTCCTCAAACCCTTCTTGTTACTTAGCCTCCCTGGGTCTGCCTGGGTCTGTGGGTTGTAGCATGGTTCTCCTTCACTTTAGTACTTTAGGGTTAATGTTCACTTATGAGCGAGTACATGTCACATCGTCAATGGGGATCCCTGGCCCCAGACTACAACATGCATATCTCTAAAACTCTAAAGTCATTTTTGCTGGGGGGGGGCAGGGTGGAAACCCGTACAATCTCAGCAACTATTTTCCTGGTTGATCTGAATTAGATGAGTGTTACTACTTGTTGACATTCTCTGTCCTCACAGCTGCTGGCAGCAGATCCACCTTTATTTCTCGGGAACATGTACCCCAAGAAAACACTGACTTATAAAAGTGTATGTTCAGACACTAATAAGGAGCTAGAATGGAAATGTGGCATTGTACCTGTTATTCCCATTAATAAGAATACTGTAGTACTGAATAGAGCATGTGGTCCTGGGGATTAGTTCACTTTACCTCAAACCCTCAGAAAAGAACATGCAGTTTACATATAGAGAAGTATGAGAGTGTTTGCTTGCTTTGACTTGTGTTCTGAAGACTGAAGATTTCAAAGTTTTTCTTCTGATATAATAGCAATGTCCTAAAGTCTGTCCCCACTGGGCAAGACACATTATGTCAGCCACGACCAACACAATGAGGGAGACATGCTATAGCTGTTCTATTGGATTCGTCCAGATAGAAAAACTGAGTCTGGACAAGTCTGAGGAACTTACAAGAGGCCCCCTTCTAAGTGGCAAACCGTGTATTCTAGCTCAGGTGAGCCTGGTCCCTTCATAAAATGACTTTGTTGTTCATGGGTAGAAACACATTACATGAATTAGAGAAGGAACTTGGAAAACACAGCTCAGAAAAGCTTGTGCAGCAGCAGAGCTGAAATCCTGGCCCTCAGGCTCCGCCAGGCACAGCAGCTTGCCTTCCCATGTGCAAGTACGGCCCTGCTTCCTGAGCAAACAGTGCTGTTTCTGGGTGCTTCGGCCAGGAATGTTAGGACTTCGTTTTCAAGAAATTTGACTCTGTTCTGGAATACGCAGACATGGGTAGATTGTAGTCTCATTGTCTTAAGCCTGTTTTCTCTTTTTCAAACCCAGGTGATGTGAGATAGCCCTAAACTCAATGCCTCTTGACTGAGTGTTATCTGGCATATGTTTTCTGGGGAGATGAAACACACGTCTACTCACCCTGTAAAGGAGCCTGAAACAAAACAAAGTACAAATAGACCATAGTGCATCTTGGTGAACCAGTGAGTTTTACTGGGATTACTTTACAGGAATATGGGTGAGGGGTTACTTACAGAAACAGAAATGACTCAAAGACAGCTGCATCAACAAAGCCCATCCCAGCATTGGTGACAGCTCATAAAAATTGGAAACCTATAGCACGCTGCACAGCCTGAAGGCAGCTCAATGTGTTAGAGAGCATCCTTTGCATGGCTCAGTTGCCCTGAGCCTTTTCTAGGAAACTCAGTTGGTCTTTAGTTCATGTAAGTAGTTTGTTAGGTCTCTGTTTGCTTCAGGTAGCTGGCCTTGTTAGACAGTCTTCTCTGCAGCTTTACTTGTCTACAAGTGACTCTCAATGGTCTCTATACTCTCAGAAAGAAGTTGTGTTGGTGAGTCTGGTCAGTTTTAGGAACTTCCTGGAAGTATTTTGAGGTGTTTACTTCCTGTCTTAACAGCTTCCCTTTAAACTTTCTCCTCCCCTTAGAGCATGCTGCTGTTTTCTTTCTGTAAACATCGGCTCTTACGAGTTTTCTTTTAAAATGGAAAGTTTGAGTCACAGAAGAAGCTGTTACACAATTCTGAGGAAGAAAAATTTGCCTTGTGCCTGTAATAAGGTTAAAAAAGTAATGATAGGATGCATATGGAGGGAATGATAACCAGAACTTTTCATTATTTCATAAGGAATTCCTGATATGCAAAAAACTAAAAAGTACAGATCTTGTTATCTTTGAATATTATTATATAATTTAAAAAGCAAGACCAAAACTTTTGGAATACAAGAAAGGAAAAGAAGGAAGGGAGGGATGGAGGGAGGGAGGGAGGGAAGGAAGGAAAGGAAGGAAAGAAGGAAGGAAGGAAAGAAGGAAG
>JABTXL010000003.1:9325726-9336705 GCA_025134845.1 Neodon shergylaensis | reverse complement strand
TCTCTCTCTCTCTCTCTCTCTCTCTCTCTCTCTCTCTCTCTCTCTCTTTGGTACTGAAAATACTAAATCTTTAACTCAAATAGCCCAGTGATGGATTGAGCTTGAAGACAGGATTTCAAACGTTGTCCACATTTCAGTCCTCAAAAGAAAGGGGCGGGGAGAGAGCTGGCATTTATTGGGGCTTGTCTTGTGTGCATGACCTCAGTGAGATGTCCACGTCACATCCCCCTGAAAGAGGAATATCTCGCACTCCTGATCAGAGGAGGACTGGAACAACCCAGTCAATCCTCTGAGAAACAAGCTGAAGTCCAAACTCAAGGCCTGCCCTTCACACCCCCTCCCAATCAGGCTGGATTGCCCACCTCAGAAACTCCTCCCTAAGTGGGGAGCCTCAGGGCCGGTACACAGGGCTGGAGAGGAAGTGGGCAGCTGCCGCCTGAGAAGGGAGCTGGGCCCATCTTACAAGAGTGACAGCAAGTCAAGGTCAGCTAACAGTTAGCACTTCCAAGACAGTGGGCATGCCCAAAGAAGCCAGAATGGTACATTCTAGTGTGAAATATCACTGTTTAAGCTGAATCAGGGCATGGTCCATGGATCTCCAAGGACCTACCCAGATTTATTCTTTTCTCCAAACCTTACTTTTCCTGGAAGAGACACGGTCTCATGTTTATTTCCTCGGCTTTTGGGTATTTTACTTATTTTTGAGACTTTTTGATTAATGCATGCTATCTCTTATTCATCCTTTATTAAATATCATCATTATAAGTGCTCTTGGCATAATACTATGCCTTTTGTGTTTCCTCTCTAAAAATCCCAGATGATGTATATTAACTACAGGTCATTCGCGGGTATGCTGTAAAGTAGAGGAGAACCCAGTCTCTGAGATGTTTAAAAGCAGGTCCTCATCACCATTGCTTGACTTGTAAGGTTTAGAAGATCAACAATGAAAAGATACCCTTCTCTAAGGGAGAAAAATCTTTAACATTAGTATTTTAAGTTCGCAGAGAAAACAAACAAACAAAAACGCTATGATGTCCCTGAAGATGCTGCGTCTTTCCAGACGCATGCGCAAAGCTAGGCACCTTGTACCACGCTCTTCGCTGGGTTCTGGGAATGAATTTGCTGGAGGCCATCAAAAGGACAAGCTGACTTAGACTGAGTGAAAAGCCTTGAGTTCGCCAGGCCCCGTCTGTCTTGAATAGGGTGATCACAGTGTAAACGTGAATGTCTGTATGAGTCTCAGGAAATGACACACTATTTACCCAAAACCATTTCCTAATATTTTTAATCTTCTCATGGCCGGCCTTGTTGTAAACAACCCAAATGAGTTCCTCTTGGGCTCTGCATTTTATTTCCACGGCTGCTTTTTCTTTCTGCCCTTTATCCCAGCGCTCTGTGTGTGATATGGTTTCAGTCTCGACAAGACATCAGATCTTGACTTGATAGGCGGCAAGGCTAAAACCGCCAGCTCTTCACACGCAGGGAACCGGGAGGTACATGCCAGCCTCCTTCCAAGATGTGATAAGGTAATCCAAAGCCAGGCCCAGCCTGTCAGTTCAGGCCTAAAGGGATTTGATTCGGTGTCAGAACCTTTGGCTCAGGGGGTCACTTTCTGTTCTTGCTTTTCTTATAACAAAAGAGGGGAGGGGGCGTGCTGTGGTGAGCGTGGATGTGTGTGAGGGTGGGGAGTGCATATGCACACGTTTTTTTTCTCAAGCCCCATGAATTCCTCGGCCGCTGTTTGGTGGGCCCAGAGCCTTTATGTCAGCCTCCCTGCAACATTTTTATTAGACAGAGGCTCTGAAGTAGGCTTGAGACGTGGATTGTGCAACTCAAAATCTTAGGCCTCTCCGCAAGCAGGCTGATTGAAATCAGCGCTGTGTCGGGGCCTGTCATATCTCAGAAAAGACATAAAACACACGAAAACATCAATAAGCAACAAGCCCCTGACAGCTCCGAGACATTCCAGCTGACAAGAAGAGAAAGGGGGTGAGGTTAGGGCTCAGGGGGGATATTTAAAATGCCTAACAGCCAGCAGAAGTGTTGGCAGGCTTCAGGGAGGCCAGTGGAAGACAAGATAAAGTCTCTTAGGGTTATCACCTGGTTCGGGGTGGATCCCTGGCAGCCAGGCCACGGGGAGGAGACAATGACACACGCCTTCTCCCCCACCCCACCCCCCCACCTCTTTATTTTTAAATGTTTCTGCGAATCAAGCTGCATGTATGGTGTTGCCCAGACAACGTGTGGGCAAGAAAAGATTTTAAAATGTAGAAGGAAAAAAAAAAGATGAAGAAATCTACAAGTTAAACAATTCTGCTTCCAGCTACAATGTACAGAAATCAAAAAAGCTTAACAAGGTGGTTTTTTTCTTCATTTAATTTCCTGTACACCAGAAGCTTTTGTTAAAAGATCAGAGATATTGCTATTTATTGAATTTTTAATATGATCTTTATTAAAAGACAGCACACATGTTTGGTTTTCCCTCTCTCTTTCTCTCTCTCTTTTTAAACATGCATGGATATAAAAATCAAAGGCCAACAATGCACCATGGCTGTTTGATTTGGGTGCTTTTACAATGCTGGTGAGGTTTCAGCTATAGCATGCTTTAAAATTAAAAGAAAGAAAACAGATAAATAGGCCTCTATTCTTTGCCATGGCATTGGTATTTCGAAGAAAAAAAAATAACCGTTATCTTTTAACCATCTGAAGATTTCGGGCAGCCAGAAAGGTTTCAAAAACTGTTTTCTGGTTGGTTCTCAATGATCAACCTCAGGAAGGGAAGTGGAAATGATCTGAGTTTGAGTTATTGCTCTGTCGTAGTGTGTGTAGGACATACGTGGGTCCTTGGTGCAGACTCCCACTGCTGTTCAGAGGAAGTTCTTTGCATCCAGAAGGTTGAAATGCAGGCTTGGGAATTATAAAACTGGCAACTGTGGGTTCTAGAGTCTCAGACAATAGATCAAAGGGAGGCGCTGTTGTGCCTGCTTTAGCTCAAGGCTGAGTCTGGCTCTGGCTCTGGAGATTGGCTTTAGACTTCAGACACTGTGTTCTCCCTGCATGCTTCTGTACCCCGGTAGAAGTCAGGTATCCTGAGCTTACACCTCCCGTTGGAATCAAACTGCGGAAGTGAGGCTGCTGTGCTGAGCCCAGGAGTTTGACCGTGTGCCCTGGACTCCGCATCACTCTGAGGCCCCTCTTCACACTGGCACATAGAAAGGGACAACCCTCAGTGTCTTCATCTCTGTTTGTGGCCATCGATTCACTCATTTCTGTATGGCATTTCTGATTCAGTGTTACCTGACTTTCGTACTTGGTGGTTTCAGAAGTTCGGCAGCTTGGCCAGCAGCGGCAGAGTCCGAGCCAGTAGTGGTGGCGTGAAGGGACACGTGTCTGGTTAGCACTTGCGGGGCTGCAGCTGGTGCTCCAGGGAAACAAGCCAGGGCCTTGATGTGGTGTGAGCTTAGCCTGTGTCCCCCAGAGGATCGTTCTCCCGGGAGGCATGGTCCTGGGTTGATGCTGTTGGGTGAGGTCTACTTAGAGGTTTGAGGGTCACAGGGACAAGCCCCTGTTACCGCAGGTCCTCTCTGACCTTGGTGATGCAAACACTTTCACACATGTACCTCTGACATGATGCTCCATAGTCAGGACCTGAATTGATGTCTGCTCCAGTCCGTGGACCTCCAAAAATGGGGCCAAATAAACTGTTTCTTTTTAAAAGTAAAAAGAGGGGGAAAATTTGCAGAAGAAAAACATAAGGAAAGTGAAAGATGAAAGGCAACTCGGTAGAGAACCCAGCAAGCCAGCCCCAAGTGAGCTGGTAGGTGGTTTTGTCACTGAGCTCCAGGGTTTAGGATTTGGGGCTTGGTGTGTGTGTGTGCGTGCGCGCATGTGCATGTGTGCATGGGTCCAGGTATCCAGCGATTTTCTTGTTATATTTTCATACATGCATATGATGCACCTTGGCCTCATTTGTCAACTCCATTACCCTTTCTTATCTTTGCCACCCCAGTCCCCATTTTCTTCTTTCCCTTAATCGTTCCCATCAACATCCACATCATATCTTTTTGTTTTGTTTTGTTTTGTTAGATTGTGTGGTACTTGTGTTTCTGAATTAGGTTTATTTCACTTAATGTCTCTAGCTCCATTCATTTTCTTACATGCACAATTTTTTGTTCTTTGTGGCTCAGTGATACTCCATTGTCTGTGTGTGTGTGTGTTTATGTGTAAGAGTATATATATGTGTGCTGCATTTTTAATCCATTCATCCCCTGATTTGGATTTGCACTGATTTTACAACTTGACTCTCATGATATCAAAATAAACATAGTGGTCCAGGCATCTCTATTACATGCTGCTTTTGAATTTTGGGGATATTTACCCAGCAGTGGGTTTCAGCTACAGTTTTTCAGACCTAGATGAGAATAATGACACCAGGGTTGTTGAAGTGTGGCATGAGCTATGATATGCTAAACTACCTCCCAAATTATACAGTGTGCTTCATTTTTGTCATCATTTTAACAGAACAGATGGAGTCCAGAAGAGAAGGAGAGGAAACTGCTAGTGCAATGTTGCAGTGAGATTCAGCAACTGCTGCAAGACAAAGATGCCACACTCAGCCCACCACCTATGTTACTACTCCAGATCAGGCCTAAACGGCCTTTGGCCATCCAACTGCAGGACAGCCAATAAGTAACAGAACCTTCATGGCTATGGAGGGTATAATGAGAGGGAGATTGTGATCTGCTTACCAGACGTAATGGCACATTTTTCTTCTCATTTGTATTAGTTCTTGGAGAATTTCATCTAAGATATTTTGATCATCTTTACTCTGTCCTCACTTCTCCCAGATCTACCCAATCATCCTCAACCCCACAAAGCTTTTATATTTCTTTTTTTTAAAACAATCAAGCTATTTGTGCTGCCTATATATTCTTGGATATGTGCCTTGCCCTGGAGTGGAGGCAACCTACCAGGAGCCTCATCCTTATAGAAAATTGACTCTCCCTCTCCAACCAACTATTGATTGGCAACAGCGCCTTACCTAGGAATTAAAGCTTGTTCCAGCCCTCCTCTCCATGCTGGGATTTGATCTGGCCTGAACTTGCACAGATCTTGTGCTTGTTATACCGACTTACATGCAGTCATGCCTGCATCTGGTCTGCCGGATCCAGAAAACAGTTTCCAAGTAGTCATCCATCTCCTGTGTCTCTTCTGTTTTCTACCCCCTCTTCTGCAATGATTCCTAAACTTTGGGAGGAGGCGTTGTGATGTAGATGCGCCATCTAGGGCTGAGAGTTCCAAACTCCCTTATTCTCGGTACCTACACCAACATGAGTCTCTGTTAATCTCATCTACTGTGAGAAAAAAGAATAACTTCTCTGATGAGGGCTGAAAAATGATCTTGTCTATAGGTTTAATGATAATTCATTAGAAGCTAGTTGAATTCAATAGAAGCTATGCCCATTTAGCAAAATAATACTACTAGGTTTTGTCCCTGGGGCTTTTGACCTGTCTACCCATGGGGTCTTGGACCTAGTATGTACCAGATAATGATATCAGCTTGTGGAGTGGGTCTCAAATCTGATCACAAAGTAGCTGACTATTGCCATGACATTTGTGTCACTGTTGCCCAGTAGGCATGCCTTGCTAAGCCAATATTTTTTTACCACTGACAAGGCTCTCAGCTACTCCAGGAGCATGCATAGCACCTCCTAGTGCTGGCCAATACAGTTGAAGCTCAAAGTCTCTGCGTTCTATGATACAAGGACGTGGTGTCTTCAACAACAAGTTCTTATCATCAAATTGTAAAAGGTTACCAAGAATATAGCAAGTATCCTGTAATGACTGAGGGTATCTGTGGGACCTCACTAGTCAACAACTACAAAAGACCCATTCCTGACATTGGGGGTGGTTTTTTGTTAGCCTGTGGTGTCTAATAGGGACATTATCCTATTACATGGTAACACCATTCAAATGTGTGTATGTGTATGTATGTGTGTATTAGGAAATTTCTATACAAACTTTTAAAAAAATCATTAATATTAATTATCCTCTCCATGTTCATGCTCTATTTTGCCCTCCCACCTCTCTCTCTATTTAGTGTTTTCTTTTCTATGATGCACTTTAACCCTTTAAACACATCCTCTTCCCTATCTTGAAATCCCACCCTCATGGACCTTTAGAAATTTCCTGACCTCTCTGTGTATTCCAAACAGAATGCTCATATCTTAAGACTCAAAGCTAACGTCTACAAATGAGAGAAAATGCATGACCACTCCCAAGATGATAGTTTCTAGCTCCATCCACTTACTTTCACATTTCAGACTTTTGTTTTTTCTTAAGAGCTAAATTGGAGCATGAATAATAAAACCCCAGAGACAGATACTGGGTTCAACCTGAAGATCAGAAAAGCAAAGAAGCCAAGACTAGAGAGCCTCTAAGAAATCCTCACACCTAAAGAGAGAGGGTTCCTGTCTCATCCCAGCTTATATTCCTCTCTAGTACTGGGACTAAAAGTGTGTACCACTACTGCCCACCTTCTATGGCAAACTAGTGAGGCTGCTGGGGTTGAAGGCATGTGCCACTACTGCATGCCTGTTCTGTATGACTGTTTTACCCTCTGATCTTCAGGCAAATTTTATTTATTAAAATACAAATGAAATATCACCACATTAATATTCCATTGTGTACATATACCACATTTTCATTATCCACTCCTCAGGTGATACCCATGGTTGTTTTCATTTCCTAGGTATTGTGAATATAGCAGCAATAAATGTGGATAGGCAGACTTGTCTATAATAGGAAATATAGGTGTATGCCCAGGCACGGTATGCATCACCACACTATAGATCTCTCTTCAGGTTGTTAAGAACGTTCACCCTGATTTCCATAGTGGCGTCTGGAATTTTGTTTAATTTATTAGATTTTAAAAAAAATACCAATCCAAGTTTCCACTCCCTCCTCTCCTCCCATTCTCTCCACCCACCCTCCCACCACACCCCCATCTACTCCTCAGAGAGGGTAAGGCACATTGCCTTGTGGAAGGTCCAAGGCCTTCCCTACTATATCTAGGCTGAGCAAGGAATCCATCCAAAGAGAATAGAATCCCAAAAAGCCAGTACATGCAGTAGGGATAAATCCCGGTGCCACTGCCAGTGGCCCCTCAGTCTGCCCCAGCCATGCAATTGTCCACCATGTTCAGAGGGACTAGTTTGGTTCTATTCTTGTTCCTCCCCAGTCTGGCAGAAGTTGGTGAGCTCCCATTAGCTCAGGAAAACTGCTTCAGGGGATGAACCCATCATGGTCTTAACCTCCTTGCTCATACTCTCATTCCTTCCACTCTTCAACTGGACTTTGGGAGCTCAGTCCATTCTTCCAATGCAGCCCTCTGCCTCTGTGATGGACTCTCTTACCACACACCTACATCAATGGGATCAATTGATAAGAAGCTAAAATCTCTAAAACTCTGAGTCTAAATAAATCTTTATTTATTATTGGATGGAAACCATTGTCCTATTTCATCTGTTCTTACAACAATTCTTGTGAAAAATGTGTGCTATCAGTGTGCTTTGGATACAAGTATCTTCAGAGAAATGACAAAGTTGCTTCCTCAGAAGCCTGTGGGGTCAGTTGTTTGTTTTATTAGAAGTATACCTTCTTTTCTTGGTCTTTCCATACAGGGATTATGGTAATATCAACCATTCCTAGGGCCAATGTAAAAGTTAAAGCAAGAAGAGAGGATACTGAATAAGATAAGTAAAGGATTTTCACATGTAAGAGTATATGGAGTCCCATCACTGACTAGGACCTGGTCTCAGAAGTGAAAGTCTTGGCTTCCTTTGTCCCTTTAACCTGATGGTTCCTCATCATTTGGCAGATGAACTACAAATCACATGGAATCTGAATTTCCAAGAGACCAGGAGATGATACATAGGAGTTTTCCTTCCTTCTTTCCCTCATTTCTTTCTTCCTTTCTTTTTGTGTGTGTTTGTGTGTGTGTGTGTGCGTGTCCTTGAATCTTCTCTGTATGCTCTCTTACTGGTTAGATGGCGACCCAAGTTAAAACCTACCACGTACTGATACAAGTCCACACAATGGAAAAATCAAGAGATTCACTAACCCTTTGTGCAAATCCTTGAGTTATCAGCTGCTGGACTATAAGTTGTTTAAAATGCCTAAGAAACACGTTTAGCCAAATAAAACTACCAGATGAAAGCCTACCATCACGCTTAACCAGAAATCAGTGCAAAGCCTATCTCATGCTGAAACTTAAGGCCCTTTGTGCACATATTGGCTAAAGTTTCTAAGTTAGACTCTTGTTATTAATTATTGGACTTGCAGACCCAAGAACAAGATCCAGAGCATGAACCAAAGCATTTTCTGTTTCTGCAGCCTGCTTGCTCTTTTGACATGTGAAGTATCACAAAATAAACAACTGTTTTTAACAGTCTTATGTGTGTAATGACTCGCTGCACATGTGATAAGCTTCACAACTTTGTCAGTGTTTACTGTTCAATCTTTCTTTTTTAGTGGGCACCTGGTTAGCACACAGACTGAGTATCTGTGTGTTATCTTGCTGGATGTTGGGATTTATAAGCCAACCTTCTTTGGGTCTGTGACATTTATTAGCACAGAATTTCAATTAAGGGAAAGTATTAGTCAACCATGGAACTGATTTAAGTGGGATGCTTTTGACCAAGGCATTCACATGTAGATGACTCCTTGGAGCTTGTATTATAGACCAATGAGCAAGTATCTCCTTAAGTTCCTGAACTCAAAAAATGAAGAATATTTGCAAAAATCAAATATTTGGTGCTTGATTTTTATCTGTGTAGGAGTTACAACCCTGAAAAAAAAAGTCACCTTGGCTATTGCTTTGCAGAAGGAATAAAAGTGATAACAATAATAATGTAGAAAGCGCCAGTGTGTCTGCACTACTCAAGCAATGACTTCAGACTCTGGACATACTGAGTGCTCCCCATGATTCTTCATTAAACTATAAACTTTAATGACAATGTCTCACATCTTAAATGTAATTACAACACCCAATACCTTTTCTCTAGATTTCGATAAACGTTCAATGACGTATCATCATGATAGAGGTGTAAATGTGTATTTTAGTGTTCCAAAAAGCATATTCCCTATAATGGATGGGAATGGATATAAACTCCAGGAAACTCCCAGGCATACTACCGCTACCAATTCAATAATTCAGTCACAAGGGAAACTCGAGAAAGAATGATGATGAACTTAGGCCATGCAAAATATTCTCTCTTTGGCAAATCTAATAATTTTTACTCATGTGAATGTCTGTGTCTTCATATATGCTGCCCTCTACCACAGCTTCAGGGAGTGAGCTGAAGTGGGTGGCATTGGATGGGCTCCGATTAGTCTGATGGATGGCACCAATTATGGCAACAGCAACAGCAACAGCAACAGCAGTCCAGAAACCCGGTACATTTATTTTATATACCTGAAAAGGAAGGTAAGTTTATTGTATTGAACTGAACAAGGAAGAGGATTTAGCTAGTCTGAGTACAGATCTCCCCAGCGGAGCATTCTCAAGCTTCAGTCATCCCAGAGGAGGAATCTGGCTGCTTTTGTATACTGTCTGAGCACTCACACTCTGACCACGGAGGACATTGCTCATTCTCCTCTCAGTCACACCTGGATATGGCTTTGTTCATCCCGTGAAGCTGAGGCATCCGGGTCCTTGACATGACCGTGGTCATGTCAACAGCACACTTTCAGTAAGAGCTTCATCTTCTCTCTATACCTTTGCTCAAAAACCCCTCTACTCTGTACAAGTATATGCCACAAAGTCCAGAAGAGGCCATCGAATCCCCTAGAACTAGAGTTACAAGGAGCTGTAAGCAGCCCTGGGTGCTAGGAACCAATCTCAGCTCCTCTGAAAGAGCAGAAAGTGCTCTTAACCACTTAGCCATCTTTCCATATCATGAAATAAAATCTTTTTATAGATAGGTAGGTAGGTAGGTAGATAGATAGATGTACATATATATATATATATATATATATATATATATATTATTTTATGTTTTTATTCAGCTTGGAACAGGAACACAATTTAGTAATAAGCATCATGTTTATTGTGTCAGCCTAGAAGATTGGCAGCTTTGATACCTTCTCTTCATCACACTTTCTCCACAAAGGGAAACCAATATCAGAACAATCTCCCGTTACTAAGGACAGATGGTCAGTAGGTCTTAGTAATTGTCTTCCCATCTCTCTAACTGTCTGGAAGCCTTTGGAAGACACAGAGCACAGCGTACCCACTATTTGTGACCGTTTTCTACCCCATGGGTGACATCTGATTAAAGTTAAACAACTTCTTTCTACAGTTCAGTGTGTTTTGGCAATTTTATCTTAAATGAAGCTTAATTTGAAAAGAATGGGAAACACCATAATGTGGAGGTGAGAAGGCTAAGACTATAGGCTAAACTTGCCTTGGCCAAGAGCAGCATTCCTGGTATGCACCTGAGACTGAGTGACATGACTTTAACCTCCTCAAGCATCAGTTTCCTCACCCACAAACAAGGTAATGTTAGTCATTTCAAGGATGAAATAATTCAGGTAAAACCTTTAGCACGCCATGAGTATCTGATTCCTGGTAATTACTATTATGATCATTGCTAAATAATAGCCCCAATATTGTTTTAGATTGTTGCATTTTACATCGGTTCTGTGGATGCTCTTAGTTTTGAGCATTTTTAACTTCTGTGGGCACATGTTGTCTGTATTTATTTAGGAATTCAGTGAAGTGATTTGAGGCATTATCCAGTGATTGGCAATCCAATCACTTTAGTTAGTATCTCCTCCAACTTTTTTCTACATTGGGAAATCCTGGCTTCTTTGGGCTACTGTGAAGACTATATATTGTCGCAGACTGTAGTTATCCTATTGTGCTCTAGAACACTAAAAATTACATTCTCAAATTCAGGCTCTGAAAAACTGTATTC
>JABTXL010000003.1:9285201-9325716 GCA_025134845.1 Neodon shergylaensis | reverse complement strand
GTATTCCTTCTCCTTGTAGCTCTGCTTAGCATTCACCCACGAATACAAGCAACTATCTAGATCATGGTACATGGTACATATAATACATTCCAAGGATCTTATTATTTAAAAGTTAAATATGTTAGGAGCTGGAGAGTTGGCCCAGTGGTTAAGAACACCCATTGTTTACAGAAGAGCTAGGTTTGCTTCACAGAACCCATATAGTGGCTTGCGACTACATGCAACCCCAGTTCCAGGGGATTCCAGGTCTTCTTCAGGTATCCTTTGACACCAGGTACACACATGGTGCATTTACATACATGCAAGAAAGCACTCATACATTACATGTATAATGAAATAAATCTCTAAAAAGAAAAAATAATGAGGCTGAAGAGATAGCACAATGAGTACTTGCTGACCTTGCAGAGAACCCAAGTTTGGATTCCAGCACCCACTTGGTAGCTCACAACCATCTGTAACTCCAGCTTCAGAAAATCTGGTGCCCTTTTCTGGCTTCTGTGAGCATGAGGCCTGAGAGTTGTGCACAGACACACATGCAGGAGAAACATTCATGTGCATCAAGTTCAATTAAACAAATCAATCTTTTTAAGCTAAATGTTTATTTCTGGACTTTGCTGTTTAGACATTCTTAAATTTTTGGTACTCATTTTATTGAATCTTAGATTGCTTAAAATAGTACAGTCATGGTGAAACTCTGCTATGAGGATATACCCTTCCAGTCAGATTACTTATTTCTGAATATCTAAAATAACATTCCTGTATGATATTTATGTAGAAAGGTTATGCTGTTTCAAAAAGAAAAGAAAGAAACATTGAACCAAAAAGTATTCAGTGGGTATTGGCTCCACCATTTACCATATTTTCAAAGCAATTTTTGAAGGAGTCAACCTATTAGCATTAGCTCAAGCAAATATATAAATCAAATCGAAAAGCATGTAACAATGGGCTGTATCTATTACACACAATCAGAACGGCCATTCACATGCCTGCCCAGCTTCATACACAAGAGACTATTTTATCTGGAGCCTCTGGTTCCTCCTGTTCAGAAAATGAAACGTTCCTGCTGTCTTAGGTAGACAGTCAGTAGTCGTAAAGGCACCAGGAAAAGGTGCTTAGCCTAGACACACCTGGAAAGTACACACGTGGAAAGTACACACCTGGAAAGTACATCACTAAGTCTATTTCCACCTTAAAGTCTTTAACAAATCTACATGTTTGTTTATTTCATCATTGTGTATGTGTGCATGTGTGCCTGTGTGCAAATGCTTGCTTGTGGGTATATTGTGTGGGGGTACACATACAATGGTGGCATGTATGTAGAAATCAGAGGGGACCCTTGGGCTTTGTTGCTTTGTACTTTGTACTTTGAGACGGGGTTTCTTTGTCATCACATAGGCCAGGCTAGCTGGCCTATGAACTTCTGGAGACTGCCCTGCCTCTGTCTCCCTCTCTCCCCAGGATCCCTGGGATTACAGTGCTTTGCACCCCTCTGTTCAGTCGGTATGTGTTCTGGGACCTGAACTTAGGTCATCAGGTTTTCGTGACAAGTGTTTTTACTCACTGAAGCATCTCCTCGAGCCCCAGCAAATACACCATTTTAAATCTCTCTCGAAAACTGAAAACATTCCGTTTTCTAATGCTTTGTATTTGATGTAAATTATGGATGTGTTAATAGTATCTGACCTTCAAAAACATTTTTGAGAATGAAATAATATAATATTGGCAAAGCATTTACTCCATGCCTGCCCTGTCTTAAACTCCTTGTAAATATCTTCTGCTTTTAAATGCTGCCGTCTTGTTCTAAGTCTGAGTACTTAGTTGCAGAGAGTACTAACACATTTGTTTGAATCTTATAAACAACAATACATTGACATAGAGATTTCTCATTAGTTTGTAAAAGATCAGATAATTTGGAAATGGAGTTAAAGATCTTGTCTAATTATGAATATATGTATGCTGTTAGTAATAGTTTTAAAAAGAGCATGCTAGATTTTGCCCCAGAAGAGTCTCCTCAATTTTCACATAAATATTAAAAGTGTGTGAATAAATAAATATGTGAAAATCAGAGACTGATCCAATGATTGACATCTGGGTTACTAACCCATTTTCATCATCACATTGGAATGATTATCAGGCATATAACATGAGCAGCTCATGACTTCCTACAGGAGGGGGAAGAGTGTGGAATCATAAGAGCAGGTTAGCATGGATTCTTCCCGACCCCTCTCAGAAGCACTGTTTGTAAACCACTTAGAATTAAACTTTTAATTCCTCCCTCCCTTTTTAATTAAAGAAGGTTATGAAGAAAAGTTTGCATTCATTTCTAAGATATTGAAAGCAAGTGACGGGGAAGGAAATATTAGTTGGCTTTTTAATCTGTGCAATCTGGGGGGGGGGGATGTTGATGGTTCTACCAGAAAGGATGACAATCAAGTGACCCAACAGTCCCAGGAAGGCTTCCACTTAGTTTGTACACCCTCTCACGGACTGTTGTAATTGCTACTTAATTCTTTAATTTAGTCTCTATACAATGAAGATCCATTCATCAGCTAAAAAGTGCCCATGCAAAATGCCAAGGACTCATGCTACAGTGAATCCCAAAGTAGCAGAACTGAAATGAAACAGACAGCTCATAAAAGGAAGCCATCCTGCAGACAACCCTCCCCATGCTTAGGACTGTGTCACACTCATAGGAAGTAAGAGCTAAAATGAGACATAGATGCCTGGAAGCCAGGTTCAGTGTGTGGACCTACTGTGTGCCTTCTAAAGTATATTTAAGAAGATGCCATAATCCCAGACAGCTTGAGTGTCATGTGTATGCTTTACTGAAATATAAGCATCCATCTCATCAGGTGGAAGAAAGAATATTGCAGAATGTAGTGTACACCATGACATCATCTTACTAAAAAATAGTATGTTCATTGGAAGGGCTGTCCATACTAAGATTTTTAAGTAACTCTCCTGATTTTCTACTTTTCCTACTATGGAGCAACAAAGGTCTTTGTGTTTGAACACCAAATGGACTTAAATATGGAGAGGAGAAAGTGTTCCATTGATGAAGTACCCAGGGCTCTGTGGATTCTCCCTCACACCCTCACTGTTTAAGAAGCTCTTGTATTTGTCAAAGCCATGCTCACTGGTCACTTTCTTCTATATCTTTGTAACAATCGGCACTACTGTAATGAGGTAAAGGGAGGAAAATTGCTTGTTTATATGCCTATGATTATTAGAACATATGTTTTAATAATAATATGTATTATTAAAAATAGCTTCAGGAGCAATTGAGTTGATTATTGCTACAAATATTTTCCATCCAACTGGTCCTCATGGACTGGGTTTTTTCTGCCTGTCTGTTCCCAAAGTCACTTATAAAATATCTACTTTGAGGCTTAATATTAATTACATACTCCCTGGCCTATTAGCTCAGGCTTCTTATTAGCTAACTCTTACATCTTAAATTAACCCATTTCTATTATTTCATATTTTAGCACTAGGCTCACATTTTGCTTCTTGGGTGGCCACATGGCATCTGCCTGACTCTGCCTTCTTTCTCCCTGCACTCAGTTTAGTTTTCTCGCCTAGCTATATACTGCCCTGCCATAGCCAAAGAAACGTCTTTATTACCCAAAGATAATAAAACATATTCACAGCTTACAGAGGGGAATTCCACATCAGTTAGTCTTGAGCGAGCCAATAAAAGTCTCTTTGCAAACCATTGAATGTTGACTTCTCAAGTAGCTGTGTGGTACACTTATTCATTTTATCTGCACAACCTTTGTGCACAGCAAACAAATTCTAAACCTTAGTGAGCAGGACAGCCTCAGTGTGACTTCTCATACAAGACAAAAATAAATCTTGATTTACAAACAATATTTAAGTGATCTTCCACACTCGTCCTCCTCTGATTAAGAAGTAGCATTTAGGGAAGGCTATCAAATTCTAAATAAAATACCTTTCTTTTTATTATATCAAATGTACACATTTCTAATTAGAGCCTTCTGCTTTGTAATGAGCCTTTAATTTATTTGCATTTAATTAGTGAGCTTTGAGAAAGAATCACATCCACACACACTTTTCTACTCTTTCCCTTTAAGAAATGCCACAGAAAAATAATTGTTAAGGAAATGGGAAGTCTGAAATCAGGAGTGTCCAAATCAGCTGGACTGGATTTTAAAGAAATAGATAAGTCTTTGAAGTTGTTTCAGGGGCAGGTTGACACCCAAACCTGAGACACCAACTCTTATATATGGCACGGCACACAGCTGACGAGATCTTTGCTTCTGCATGCTTATAAAAAAGTATAGGAAAGATCAGTGACATTTAACAGGGCCCTTCAGGAAACTGCCATTGCACAACCTACAGGAAAGGAGGGTGGTGTTGTCATTTGGATATCAGAGAAGCTGAGGTTGTTAAAAAAATAAAATCTTGTAGGCCTTTTCGTATGACAATGGAGTGTAAATACCATCTCCACATTTTTCTTTATTGGCTAGAAGGAACACACATTCCACTTTGCCTGTTTTTTCTTAATTTTAATATGAGAATGTCAGAATGCCTGAAGTTGCTTTTATTTTAATAATGGTAAGAGATTGTCAAGGCTTTCGGTTTCTCGTTGTGGTCTTGGAATATTGCACATTTTCTGAGATCCACCCACTCTCTCTTTCCCTCCTTCCTCTTCTCCCTCCCTCCCTTCAACCATTTCTCCTTCCCTCCATCCCTCCCTCCATGAGAGGTAAAATCATCTCTGTGTTTGCTTCCTCATTTTGATTCTTTGATGTGGCATTATCTTTTCCCCTTGTGACGAACACCCTCTAGGGCACTAATCCCTCCCCTCTGTAACAAAGGAATCTGGACTTTTTTCATTAAAGTCCAGTTCAGGAAAACGCAGCCATCTGTTTGACTCGGTGTCTTAAATGTCACGTTGCTTTGATGAGAGAACAGATGCTGAGCCAACAACTGTACCGATAGATTTGGTTGCATGCTGAATAGCAAACTTCAGGGCTGGGTCCTAGGTAGATATTTGGTCCTGGACCAGTTCTATTCCTAATTGATAAAAAACAAGAGAGGGTTTGAGTCATCTTAGCAGTTTTATTAAGCTGGGTCTTAGTTTGCTCTTTTTGAAGATCAGTTCTCCTCTTTGTCTCTCTTCTTTTGTAGTTATTATTTAATTCTGGCTTGAAATAAATGTCCCTACTCCTCCCTCTCCACTCTGTCTCTCCTAAGGACCTGGTCCTCAAGGCACCCTCTGTTCTCCCAAAACTAAACTTCTGGGTGTTTGATTTTCCCACTCTCACTTCACCCTTTTCTCCACGCTGGTGCTGGGACCTGGAAGAATGCCCTCCCTTTCAAGCCTGCCCCTCCCCTGGCTTCGAATCCCACCTCCTGCACAAAGCTCTCTTTATGTGTTCTGTGGTATTGGAGAAGGCTTTGGGGAAGTGCGTAATGAAGGTATTCATGTACGTAGTTGAGGGTGAGAAAATAGAATGGATAATTGGATTTTGAACAAACAGGCTCATTACCTAACTCAAGACACCAAAACATGAAATGCAAGTAAATGCCTGATGTGTCCCTTAATTCTGTAATATATTCCCAATTTTAGAAGGATGGGAGTCAGACATTTTGTTTCTTTTATGTCCAGCCTTTTTCAACAAGGACTTAACAAAACCTCAGTGCAACAATAGCCGTAATCCTCCGGCAGGAGAGAGAGCACAGAATGAGGAGAATTTTGAGTCAGATAGAATTGAGCACACACTGGAAAAGCTCTGGCTGGCTTCTAGGTAGTAACAGAGCAGCACCTTGAAAGGTCTCTGGCTCCACTCAAGGTCAACGATGCATGTGCAAAAGAACAGAGCGACACTCTGTCCCCTCAGTCCTTGGCTATGGTCAGGAGGTTGCATTTCCTCAGAAATAGTCGTGTAAGTTTAAATTGGTCTTGTGACTTACCTTGGCATCTGCATCTTACTGACAAACACCAAGGTTAGCCACTGACCTTCTGGTCAATATTTAAGCTCAGAATTCTTTGCAAGCAAACATGTGTGCTTTAGGAAACATTGCATGAAGGGTTTCATGACACTTAGCATGGTATAAATGACTAGAAAGTCTGTACCAAACCATAGGAATCGTGTAGGACTTATGCCTTCGCCCCTCACCACATATCCATGTAGTGAGCAAAGCATCATGAAATCGGGGAGAGAATGAGTATCTCAGAGACTGAGCAGATAGTTCACTTGGTAAAGCACTTGCCTTGCAATCACTAGCACCTGCACCTTGTCTCCAAAACCTACATTTAAATTTCAGGCTTAGTGGCTCATGCTTGTAATCAGAGAGCGGGAGAGACAGAGACAAGAGGATCCCTGGAACTCCATGACCTATTTGGTGAGCTCCAGGTAATGAAAGACCCTGTCTCAAAGATGTGGGTAACACTCCTGAGGATAGTATCTCAGGTTATCCTCCAACCTCTACAAAACATGTGCATGCATCTTCATACACAGATACACACAGACACACATGCAAGCACACATGCATGCATGCACATAGATTAAAATTTTAAAAGGGAATATCTGGCCAACACATTTGTTTTCAAGATATATTTTACTAGGTACCATTTGGACAAATGGGAGAACATGTTGAAAAGATAGTATATTAGATGTCAAAATCCTGGAAATTATGTAAGTCACAAGGCAAAAAATGTTATCCAATTGGAAGAGAAGCTAGAGATAGAAAAGATTTTCAGAAGATTATGGTCTTTATTTTAAATCTAAAGAATTGCAAGATAAGCCATAAGTGGAAGACCTGAACATAAAGAAATGATCAACCACTAGTGATATTTTGCTTCTGCTTTAGCAAGTAAGACTTGCCTGAAGATCAGAGGGCAGAGCTAGCCACACTACTTAGCTATAGAGGCCAGACAGTGGTCACACACCTTTAATCCCAGCACTCTGGAGACAGAGGCAGATGGATCTCTGTGAGCTAAAGACCACCCTAGACTATACAAGGTTGAATCAGTCAAAAAGGGAAACAAGAGCCAAACGCTGGTGGCTCACACCTTTAATACCAGCCCTCGGGAGGTGGAGATAGGAAGGGATATGGTTGAACGGAGAGAGTAATATAAGGCAGGAGGAGATAGGAACTCAGGTTCAGTCTGAGGTTTTAGAGAGACAGCATTCATTCTGAGGACTTGTAGAGACAGAATCTTGCCACCTTTCATCTGAGGATTTTATAGAGTTTAAAAACTAGTAGATGGCGGCTCCGCTTCTCTGATCTCTCAGCTTTCACTCCCTAATATGTGACTCTAGGTTTTTTTTAATTATTAAAACCAATTAGAAACATGACTGCAACCACTGACAAGGACACATACTTGATGGGGGAAGGAAAAAACAGCCAGATTTAAAACCTAGGTCCTCTTTGAAGGCATTTTGGCCTGAGGGAGAGCTCACAGAGTCATGAGAACAGCCTGAGATCTGGACTTGAAGGCCTGCTTACAACTGGAGATGGGGTAGAACATGGACAGTGGGTGAGGGAGGCCAAAGGCTGCTTCAGGGACATCCATCCTGTTGGTCGGAGTGTTGCAAAGTCCCAGTCTGTTTTGCTCCTCACACTCCCTTCCATCCTCTACTGGAGGATCCCCAAAAACTTTTTTTTATTTGTTTTTAATGGGCTATATACTTTTGTCCACTCTCTGCCCTTCCCCTCCTCTTGCCTTCTACTTTCTCCCATGATCCAGAAGCTCTCACTTTACTCAGGAGATCTTGTCTTTTTCTACTTCTTATGTAGATTAGATCTATGTATATCTCTTAGGGTTTTCACTGTTGTCTAGGTTCTCTGGGATTGTGATTTGTAGGCTGGTTTTCTTTGCTTTATGTCTAAAAGCCACTTATTGAGTGAGTAAATATGATATTTGTTTTTCTGGGTCTGGGTTACCTCCCTCAATATGATGTTTTCTAGATCCATCTATTTTCCTGCAAAATTCAAGATGTCGTTTTTTTTTTCTGCTGTGTAGTACTCCAGTTTGTAAATGTACCACATTTTCTTTATCCACTCTTTGGTCAAGGGGCATTTAGGTTGTTTCCAGGTTCTGGCTATGACAACCAATGCTGCTATGAACATAGTTGAGCACATGTCCTTGTGGCATGATTGAGCATCCTTTGGATATATACCCAAAACTGGTATTACTGGGTCTTGAGGAAGGTTGTTTCCTAATTTTCTGAGAACTTCCCCCTGGCCACTGGGGAGAAACACTGGGGAGTCAAAAGTCTGTCCAAGCTTGATCTTGTTTAATTGCATCAGGCAGGAACTTATATAGGCTGAGATAGGGGTTGGGAAGCCTGGGATGTCTCGAGGCAGAGCAAGGAACAAGGGCCAATAATATTCTGTCACTTTAGCTGTGACTAGGTAGAGGTGGGCCTAGGTCAGGTTGTGCTGAGTCACTTCCTGTGTGGAAGTTAAAGTCAGAGACAGGTCTCCAAACTCGAGTTAGGCTCAGGAAGTTAAACTAGGCCTCACACAAACTCAAGTTTGGCTTAGGAAGTTACACTGGGTCCCATGCCCAGGCTTCATGAGATCCAACAGACCTAAAGAGAGAACTCTCAACAGATGAATCTAAAATGGCTGAAAGACACTTACGGAAGTGCTCAAGATTCTAAAAATCTACCTTTTATCACCTCATTTGACTCACAGATGAAAGATGGAAGGGGCTTAGCATGTGAACCACTAGGTCTCTATTACACCCTCATTGAAACTAATTATAGCTCTTGTTTACCCTGTCCACAATGACCCTGTGTGAGGTACCATCACTCTGCTGTGGGCGCAAATAAATGAGCCCAGATAAGGCAAGCAGCAAGGTGAAGGTCACACAGCAAGAAGGTGGAGTTGAGCTTCAAACTACCATATCACTTTAAGTTTCCTGTCAAGGACCTGACCACTAAGTCCGTTGTCTACATCTGACATGAGCTACAGCTCATGGGCAATGATACAGACCTTGGCTACCTATTACTTCATCATGTCTGTGGAAATTCAAGTTCCAGTTTCCAAAGGAGCTGGAAAGAGGGCTTGTATTTGAAACAGGCTCCACAAAGAATATGTATTAGTAATTGTAAATGAGAAGACATCCACAAGAGAGGGGTGGGCCACAGGAGAAGACCCAGGCAAGTATGCTTTGAAAGCTTAACACGCCAAATAGTATTAACGTTCTCATTCTGGAACTGGACAAGAGAATTCCAATCTTTATCTCAATGAAAAGTAGTGTATAAGAATAGCCTAAAAAAGCAGAAAACACAGAACAATAGTTTTCACACACACACACACACACACTCACACATGCTTGCACAGGAATACCATGGACTGATTTTGTTATAGTGAAGAAGTGGAAGAATATTCATGAAGTACTGTTGATAAAACCTTTCAATTAAGAAAGTCAAATTGCTATGCTAAGTATTCAAAATAAATTACATCTACACTTAAAATTACAGAATCTTAAATAGTTTCATTTAATCAATGTTAATATTTAAATGTAATTAAAATTAACTAATTAAAATTAATTACTAATGATGAAAATAATGAAATTATTAAATTAATTTGTGTATGATTAAATATATAATTATGTATAACAGAGTACTTTAATATAATTAAGTACAATACAGACATAATTAATTATAAGAATAAATTATCAAGTTAAAAGCCCAATGACAAAATGAGAGAAAAAAATACTTGCTAGTTCAAATGGAGAACAAATATTGAAATTAGAGAACAACTCCTCTAGGGCAAAAGGTTGAAGATAATCTATCAAATAGAAAAAGAAGTAGCCAGTCTATTCAAAAACAATAAAACACCGAAGAAATATTTTGGATGGTTCATTCGTCTTGATTTCAAAAAACACTACAAAGCTACAAGCATCAAAACAGTGTGGTACTGGCATGAAGAGAAACAAATACCACAATGCAGTAGAATGAAAGATTCATGACACAGAGGAAAACCTTAACATGGTCAGTTGATTTTGGCAAGGACCGTAACACTGCCAACACTGGAGAGAAAGAGTAATCTTTTCCAGAATGGATTCTGGGTCAATCGAATATCCTCCTGCAAGGGAGCTTAAACATATTACATAGATGTCTGAGTTTAACCTAAAAGCACATCTTTGTAGCTGAGGATCAGCGACAGTCACAGGTGACATAAGTAAGAAAAGAATATTTGGGTAAACTGAGATCATGGAAATTAAGAGCACTTGTGCTTCAAAGCAGCTAAAGAGCATGATGAGGCATGGAGATGGGAATATGCATAGATCCTGTCTCTAAGGCTGTGTCTGAGAACAAACTCAGCAATAAATAGACAACTCAATTAAAGGTGGGCAAGGGATCTGAACAGACGCCTCTCCAGTGAGGACACAAAAGGCTTGTGTACAAAGGAGAGGGTGCCTGGCATCACCACAGTGTGAAATGTAAGTCACAACAGAGATGGGACACTACTTCCTATCCCCTAGCAAGGCTGTTGCCAAGCTGAAGAGGGCACCTGATGTGGGGAGTTCAAAATCTTATGCACTGGGGGAAGATTTAAAATGATCCTTGGAGAACAATCTAAAAATGTCTCAAGTAACCTAATCGCCATGTGCCACTTCAAAACCTCTGCTAGGCACATCCCCAAGGGATCAGAAAACACGGGTTCTACCAAAAGCTTCTTCATGAATGTTCACAGCATGCTACTCCCAACCGAGGAAAGAGGCAAACTACCCCAAACTCCATCAACCAGTGAAAGATGGACAAAATGCATACACAGCAAGGAATATTAATCTGCCATAAAAAGAAAAAAATCCCAATACACACTACAACATCAATACTGAAGGCACTGCATGATGAAAAACAAACTTGACACTGAGGGCTATGTAATGATTATACTTCTATAAAATGCCCATAAAGAAAGTGATTGGCTGTAAGCAGACTGTAACCACGGCTACCGTGGTAGGTATGGTGTCTATTTTGGAGGTGGCCAGAATACAGTTTTTTTTCTCTTCAATAAAAACCTTTAAACAATTACAGCAGATAATTTTGACTTCAGTGGTGGTCAGGACACAGCAGTTAAACAAATCACAGTGATGTAACATCTAGCAGCCACTGGATCTGAGGGTCCCAATACCTGGCAAAGAGTAAGAAAACTTATTGATGATCTAGGATTTGAATTGGCATAATTTCTTTAGAAAGTATCAGAGCCATGCTAACAATGAGAGCAAACACTGGCCAAACCCACTAACTAGGCTTGTGCCCTAAGACAAACCCTCACAAGGTTTTCACCATCAAAGACAAAGCATTAGGAATGGTGTGTGTAGTAAATACAGCTACAAGGACTTTATCACTGACTTACATCTTACTGCCGCTGCTCCAGGCCAAGGAAAAAAAATCTATAAATAAACCAGGATACCTCTGTACTGGGGAATATTATATAGCATGTTAAAAGAATGAAGCAGATATGCTAAATAAAATTCTTCAGGTCAGACCAAGGTGGGAAAACTAGACAAGGCCTATTTATTTTGATTTCATCTGGGATTCAAGATACACCGCGTTATTTCTCATACATACATCTGTGTGCTTGCGCAAGTACAGCGAACACCCAAAACACAGTGTACCCTGGCTACCTTTGACAGAAGAGTGTGAAGAACCTCTCCAAATTTACACCTATTACTTGTGTGTTTATTTTTAATGAGGATTCTCTTGTGATATTAAGAAGGAAATTCAAAATGAAAATGGACCGTGAGGAGAGACTGGGGATGAACAAAGGGAAAACAAAGTACATAAGAAGCCCCACACGGTCATCCACAGAGCAAACCTGTTGGCTTAAGGCTGTGGGATTGCTCAACCAGCACCGAAGGCCACATAATATATGCGCCCCGCTCGCAGCTCTTCCCTGCTCCGCTACTTTGATTTAAGAGCATTAGGAAACTGTGTAATTTTTCTGGTCCTCTTTTTATTTCCATGGTAATTTGTGTCTGTGGGTAAGCATTTTATTTTATCAGAGGCATGGGGCTAGAGTTATTTTCCGAGGCGCTTGAGTTTTCCTTTGATGGAGCTGAAATGAAAGGCACCGCTGCAGACGGTACCCATGCTGTTTGTTAGAGAGTCAGAGGTTAGAATTACATTTGCTGCCATTGATTGTGACTATTCCGTGCCAGGCGTTAAGGTAGCACTTCTCATGGGCACGGCGGTATTATTAATATTGCAGACATCAAAACATTTGTGAATGAGATATAATTGACTTGTCAGTCATATTAACAATGTCCCCCGTGGAATACCCTCCAACAATGGCCAAGCGAATATGGTTAGGTTATTTACAAGTGACTCCTTTAGTCTTCAACCTTTGAAAAGTACCAAAGCTTTATTTTAGCTTTAACACAATATTGAGATATAATATTTGTGAGTGATGTATATATGCAAATTGACGGCAAAGCTTACTCCCAACGGCTACTAGTGAATAATTTTTTTTCAAAGAAAAGGATTGTTTTAGCATGTGAGAAGTCATCCATCTTGTGAAAATAATGGTTCAAAATTCTAGATCGTCTTTGAAGAACGTGAGGTCCTCTAATCCATGATCATGATAAAAATCCATTAATATTTAAATGATCTTTGAACAGGTAAACAAGGATAATTGCAAATCTATGCTAAAGCTTAAAAGAGGGCTTGAAGTAGAAAGACATAAAAAATTCCTTGTATGATATTCAGGAAGGAGGAAGTACGTATGGAATCATCTAAAATGAAACTTTGAGTGTTATTTAAAATCTTTTCTTTCAATCCATGGCTTATGATTAATTTTGAAGTAAGAATGATTCTCTAACAAAAAATCAAGTTCAGTCCTCTACTGACTGCCATGCAGAATTGCTGGCGATGGTGATGCAGTTGGTATTCCGAAGTCAGTTTCTAAGTGGGACATAATATTTGTTTTACCGGCAAGTTGGTTAATTTAATTCGGAATTGCATTAATATTTGACGAAATCAAAAAATGTTCAGTAGAGTCAAGAGCTTTTTCGGCTAATTCACCTGGGAACTCTTACAGTGAGACATGCTGCTTCATTTATTTAAATTTTCACAGAAACATCTAATGAGGAATTAATAACAAGCCCGTATTTCCATAAGAGTTCTGCCTTTTACTTCATCGATATTATCCACCCAGTTCAGAAAGGCTTTTCAGGTCCCCAGGCTCAAGTCCCTTCCTGTGCACACGGAGTTGCTGTTTGATGGAAACAGTTCCCTGCATCAGGCAAGTACTGCTCTCAGGCATTCCGAGCTCTATTGCGACCTCCTTTTACTCATGGAAATCAGTGAGTGTCCTACTGATGTAAGAAAGAAAAAAAAAACTGCTAAGAGACTCCTTCATTCACTCAACAAACATGTACTCAGCACCTATTATGTGGAAGGTGTTCTGGCATGTTCTGGAGGGGACCAAAACCAGAGGAGGCGGCTGATGTCATGCAACCACACTAACACAGAAGTGTAGCCACAATAAACCATAAATAAGGAACTGGGAGACATAGAAAAGACAGGATTTAGGATGGGCTCGGATTTCAGCAGACTCTGCTAGTACCCATTGACGTCAGATGGGCCTCATCTTTCATGAATAGCCTCAGTAGTGGAAACCAGAATTTAACAGGTACTTAGCCAAGTTCTCATCCTGATATCTGGCAGACCAGCTCTCTGAATCCATTCAGTCCCCAGAGTGAGCCAGGGGCTGATTTGGGTTAGGCTTTACCAAGGTACCAGTTGACAAATTCTAAAATTTTCTATTCAGAATTTAACAGCAGGGATCCCCAACGTCCACAAGTTTAAAGAAATGAACTGGTTCCCAAAGTGGCTCTCTGACCTTCAAATTTAGCATGGAATATGAAGACAAGCACACGTAAATTAAATAAATAAGTAAATATTAAGATCACAGACCTGAGACCAAGAAGCATCATCACACACCCTCTGTCTTTGTGCTTTTCCAGAAAAATCTGGAAATCCCAACTTTATTCATAGCTGTAGTATGTCACATTCACTCTGGGTCACCAAAACAAGTGTTGCCACAAAGCCATCTCTCCTCTTTAGCAGAAATTAGTTCAAGTTTAGATGACAATAATTAATTAGGAAATATTACTGGGAGTAGAAAAAGCAAACAAGATTGTATTACTTAAGTTTACCAATAATCAAACCAGATCACACCAGATTTTGATATATAGTATATGTATAATAGATAAAATATGCTACATGTAGTATATGTGGTATATATGGTATATATGTATAGCATATATTATATCTATATTGTACTAAATGCATATGATATGCCAACAAGTTATGTGGATATGTGCATATACACATAATACTAAAAATATACATTATGTCTATATGCTCTATAGACACACACATATACATAGATTTTGATATATAGTATATGTATAATAGATAAAATATGCTACATGTAGTATATATGGTATATATGGTATATACATATATAGTATATATGTGTAGTGTATATATTATATCTATACTGTACTAAATGTATATGATATGCCAACAAGTTATGTAGACATGTGCGTATACACATAATACTCAAAATATAAGCCGGGCGATGGTGGCGCATGCCTTTAATCCCAGCACTCGGGAGGCAGAGGCAGGCGGATCTCTGTGAGTTCGAGACCAGCCTGGTCTACAGAGCTAGTTCCAGGACAGGCTCCAAAGCCACAGAGAAACCCTGTCTCGAAAAAACAAAACAAACAAAAAAAACAATACTCAAAATATATATTATGTCTATATGCTCTATAGACACACACACACACACATATATATATATATACTATAGACATATATTATTTGTATTATCTCTACATCTGAGCAGTGTTCAAACTTTGAATTAACTTTTTAAATCTTCAGTCCTTTGTATATAAATCTCTGAATAAATAAACAATAGTGTTAAAAATATGTGGCATTGCTCAAATGGGGAAAACACTGATTTCGTGAAAGCATGGTTCTCTAGCATTTTTGCCTGTGCTAATTTTGAATAGGCAGAGACTGAAAGGCCCAGTAAAAACCTCAAGTCCCAAAGCTTCATCCTTTCACACCGCCTGCTGAGGCAGGTACCTGGTGCTTGTAAGGCATTTTGGGGGGTAGATTTGATTAACAACCTATCAAAATGAATAAGGCCTTGGTGTCAAGCTCATGTGATTCCCTTTCCCGGCACCTCTCACCACCGAAGTCCCACCTTTTGTAATGTTTTTCTAATGACATAACCTTACCATGCCCACAACATAGGCACGGTCACTGACAATGATAAAGTTGGTTGCATTCATTAATACTGTTATAAATCTCTTTTCTGAAATCACTATAATGATGGTGAAATGATGTCTATGAGTTTTCTATGATATTACATGATTGATGCCTTGTCATTTTGTGTCCCTGTAGGTGCTGGGGTGGCAAGGGAGCCTGACAGACCTGAGAGAGGGAGATGCTGAGGAGAGGGAGAGCCAGGTTTGTTTGGATGGAACATTGGTGATTAGAGAAACTCAACAGTGATCAAATCTCTCCCACTATCATGTGGCAATAAGACACTTAAAAACTTTTGAAATGAGTGTGATGGTTTGGATGAGAATAGCCCCATGGCTCACATGTTCGAATATTCATGCCCCAATAAGTAGAAGGATTAGGAAGTGTGACCATGTTGGAAGTGTGTCACAAGAGTGAACTCTGAGGTTTCAAAGGACAAACACATTTCCTGTTATGCCCTCTGTTTCTCTACTTGGAGATCAACATCTATCCCTCTGAAGCCATGAGCCCAGTGAAATGATTTCTTTTATAAGTCACCTTAGTCGTGATGGTTTGTCCCAACAATGGAAATGTAACCAAGACAATGCATTTTCAAGCCCTCCAAAGAGATGTTCACTTATTCTATGGGTCTGTTCTTCTGAGAGCAGTTCCCGGGTTTCCTCTACATAGGGAACCCTTGGGTGGCTAATGGACAGAAGGTGTGTGGATTTCAGAGCATCCGGATATGGCCTGAGGAACAAATGCAGCATTTCCAAACTGATAGAGACCTTCATGTTGCCTACACCTGAGCTCTGTATTCAAGCATCCATATCAAGGTTGCATCTTAGCAAAATTGCATCTGTTCAAGAATTTTTCAGTGTCCTAGTCACTGGTAGCTCAGGAGAAGTTTTAAATAACTAAATTAATTATTTAACTTGGCTTGGCCTGCCCCCACTTACTTTGGAAACACATGTACCACAAGCAGTCTCTATTCTGAGAATTAAGAAAGAGAGAATACCCTTGTTCCAGAGATCACAGGGACAGGGGTTTTGAAGTTGAGCCCCCCTGAGGCTCTTCTAAGTAAGCAGCCTCACCCATTGGCTGAATTCACTAATTTACTACAGGATCTGTTTTTCAGGAATTTTACAGGTGTAAGTTTGTCATCACTCTCTCTTTGTGGCCATCTTTCAGAAACATCCTGCAATCACTGCCAGTCTGGTCACTTGCTGAGAGCAGGCCATATAGGGGACACCTGGGCACAGGAGACAGCTGACCTGGCCCCAGTGTAGTGGGCCTGGGTGCCAGTGTCTTGAAACAAGCACCTGTGTGTATTGATTATTATTTCGTTTGTGGGAGATGGTATAGTAAGAAAAAGTATCTCTCTCTCTCTCTCTCTCTCTCTCTCTCTATTTTCCCTGAAAAAAAAAAAAGAAACATTACTGTTTAAACAAATTACATCTGTATGAAAAGAAAAACAATTTATAGTACTTAAGGTTGCTGTTGATGCCTCCTGCCAGGTAACAGTGACATTAAGTGAATTGACAGCCCCAAACAGCGGGAAGGACTCCTAGGTGGCCCCTGCTATATGTCTCTGGAGAAAGTGAGACCACCCCATCACTATTTGCTCACGTTGTTGCGGGGAGACTGGCATGCAGCATTCTGTTATGAAGCTCTAAGGAGAGAGTGATACCCACGGCCTCAGGTCGTACGAGGGAAGGTTGTCTCCTGAGTTAGAATGGCTATTTCCTTTAGAAAGTCAGTGCTTGGAAACACTTGGATGATGGCCACCTACAAATGTACCCAATGGAGAATTGATGAATAAAGAAAGAAGTAAGAATTTTTTTTTTTTACTTGCCACAAATTTGCACTTGCTAGAGGGGCAACTCCACACTCCTATTAGAAACCTGTAGAAGGTGCTGTAAATTGGGAACGGGGCTGCTGCCTGTTTCCTATTGCGTACCTGTGGGGGAATGCAGCTGTTGTATGGAATCTAAAGCTAAATTTGCCAGTTGGGCTTACCAGGGCTCGTGAAGGCTACAGTATTTTGTAATCGCAGTTTCTGAACGTGTCTATGTTCCCTGCCTCAGCTCAGCTGCCTGTCTGCTATAGGAAGTCTTACAGTTTGTGGTTACCTGCCCACTGGGGCGTGGCCTCTTATACTATATAAGCCTATGTAGAGCATGCATCTGCTCTCTTTCTAGCTGCTGGATTTAGTTTCTGTTCTCCGTTCAAGCAGAGGATTCTGATTTGTGAGTCTACCCCTAAATAAATAACCACCTATTTCCCAATTCTGAGCTAGTGTGAGATTTCTTTTAAGCCTTCTTCCTCACCTCTCCTTCAAGACCCCAACAGCACATACTACTAAACAGGCCAGGGGCCTCACTTTAGAGCCCTCCCAATCTGCCCAGCACCAACTCACCATGCTCATTCTGACTGTGACCCCAAAAATCATGAACTAAGATTTCTTCACAAAGTCAACCCATCTGAGCCTGGAAAGACCCTAAATAATTGCTATTACCCCCAACCAGGAGACTCTTGGAAATAGCTCTGTTGGGGGTTAAAAGTCACCTCATTTGCCGTTTCTCAGACTTGTCTTCCCCAACCTCACCACAGAAGGGGCACCTCTCTGCTCACTGCCTGGCACAAAGATCCTCATGGATGTTTGGCCTCTGACCCAAACTCCAAACCAACCACACTAAAATCTGTCCACAGTGCTTTCCGTGGGCCTCACAATGATGCCTGTTAGGAGTAGCTGAGTATTAGCATAATAATCTAGGCAAGTTAGGCCACATAGCTCTTTAGTGTAAAGAACATGTGTCCAGGGCTTACAGGTACTGTTTACAATGCTGTTTCATCTTGGAGAGTTCCAGTCTCCCACTCCATAAATTTGGACATTTCAAGATTATGTCCTATAGTTCATGGTTTTTATGAGGATTCAGTAACACCTCCGATCACTGTAAAATGCCCTGCACATCGCAGACCTAACAAAATACTAATGTATTTTCCTTCCTTGACAAGATTCCTCCTACAAATATGCCTGCCACCCATCCTCTGTGTCGGTGGCCCCTTGAGCTGCCCTTGCTGCTTCTATATTGAACTTATTAGGAGTTGATTGAAGACCAATGCACAAGCAGGTTGATACACTCCCTCCCCTGGTGTCTCACACAACCCTCGGAGACCACATGGATCAGAACCCGCGTCAACAAAGGCAGACGTGGAGGCCATGAGATAAGCAGCGAGCCTGTGAAATGGACCACAGACCAGCTCTTCTGCTGACTGGTGTCTAGCCTTTAAAAGCACCAATATGCCCCTGCTGAAAAAGATTTTGGAAGTCTGAGTCTGTCTGTCATCTTTTAACCGAGCTTCTTTGGAAGGCAGAGGGAAGGGCAGACTTAACATTTCCAGTGCTAAACAGATAACCATGAAATTGGATGAGCTGAAGAATGGGATCGCAAAGCACCAATCTGACACATAGTAGGTGTTCAATGAACATAGGCTGAAGGCAGAGCTGACATTTGACCTACACACAGTGTCATCATCAGGCCAGCTATTAACAGCTACTCTCTTCCATGCCCAAGTCTTAATATGAATGAAATAAGATACGGGAATTTGTATGCGTAAAATTTGATGTGAACTCAAGTGTGTGTGTGTGTCGCTAGGGTAGGTGTTCACAGTGTATAAGCACATGTGTGTGGTTACACATGCATGGAGAGGCTAGAGGGGGACTCTGGCTGGACTATCCTGTCTCTCTCTCTGCATTATTCCCCCTGAGCCTAGCTGATAACTTGTTCCTATTGTATCTGCCCTCAACAAATCTGGAGTTACACAGAATGTGCAGCTTTTTACAGGGGTGCAGGGGTCCAAATTCAGTCCTTATTCTTCTGCAACAAGTGCTCCTACCCTCCAAGCCATCTCTGTAGCCCTAAACTTGACCTTTCAAAATATGTATTTCTAATTTCAGAAAATAAAAGGGATTGAACGTCACATACCTTGACTTAATAGTAGAAATATGAGCTCATAGCAAGTCAGTTTTCCATAGTTATTTTATTTTTTCTTTTGATCCTCTGTGAATAAAGAAACAATACTACTCATCCCAACCAATCAGATAGTCTGGCTCAAAGCATCTGGACTGTGTTGAGACTGGATAATGCAACTGGTTGATCTGTAGCTTGTGCTTGTCTAGAATAAATTAATTACAAATAAAAAAAATGTTGTTTACAGAGCCAGTAAGCTGGCTCAGCAGTTAAGGGCTCTTGCAGCCAAGAGTGTCGACCTGAGTCTCATCCTGAGACCCAGGAGGTAAAAGGAGAGAATCATTTCCACTAAGTTGTCCTCTGACCTCCACACACACACACACACACACACACAATAAATATATACAATTTAGAATTTAAAATATGTTTTTTGTGGGAAACATTCCTAGAGAAGTTGAGTCTGAAGTCAAATACAAATGGCCACAGAGGGAACCTCTTGCACCTAGGCATGGTCCACCGTTGGCTTCACTATGGGATTGATCACCACGGGGGCATGCCTCATAGTACCTTTAAGAGAGAAGGAACAAGTCAAGAAAAATGAGGACACCTAGGTCACTCTCCACAGCCGTGTGTTAAGAGTTCCGGTGTGCAGGTCAGTGAAAAAATGACATCTTGGGATTCCAGAGGGGGCAGCGTGGCACGAGGCATTCGGGCGCCTCGTTGCGACTTCCACATGGGAAACAAAAAGGGTGCTTCCAGATTTTTATCTTTCTAAAGCTTTTTGTCTCACACTAAATATTTCTACATAAAAGAGCAATTTTCTGAACCTTAAGGACGTCTTCTAGTACCGATAATGATAACTCCTTAAACCGTCTTTTAAAAGTGCTGAGTAGTTGATCCGAGCACTTAATGATGTCCCCCGTCTCCTCCGCATCTGATTGACACCAAAAATAATAAATTAGAACAGAAAGTGATTTTACAAGGTCTTTGGACTGACAGGCTGGCTAAGCATAATATCTTCCATTACATTTGACAATGGATTCTCTACGGTTCAGATCTGAGCAAGGAAGATAGGATTGTGCCCTGCTTCAGGATTTTTATCTTGATTCATCTATCTCTCAAACATATAAAAATTAATTGACCCACTTACAAATTCAGGCCATGCAAAGTGGGCACCAAAACAAAATCATTCTCTGAGGTGACGTAAGCGTTGTTGTGGGCAGCCTTTCACAGACAGGAGTGAAGTAGCAAATTAAGAATCATCGTTCTCAGATTATCTGTGACATCGCTTCTAAGACGCCTATTTCCTTCGTCCCTTTATAAATTCAAATCAATACTTATTCCTGCTGAATTATCAGGCAACAGTTGAGAAATCATTTTTAAAGAGCCCCTTTTGGCACTGGTCAGCCGTGCGAATCTCTTCAGGGTGTATATACACACAACACAATGAAGCCAAAGGTTTGTCTTAAGCAATGAGTGAGAATACCAAAAGAAATTTTTATAATTGCCTACAAGGCCATGGATGGTTACCATTAGATTGTAATTGTTTCTCGTTTCTGTTTTGTTTTGGTAAGTCATGGTAGATTTGTTCTTGCATTAGGGGGGAACAGAAAGAAGGAAAAAGTACAGAGAAGGAAGTCTAAAATACATGCAGTTTCTGTTTAAAGAAACAAGTATTGTCAATAAGGATAATTTTTAATTTTGACTTGCTCAGTGAGCCCTCCTGGTACACGGGGTTTTCTCCATAGAACCTTAACCATAGTGGCCATTTGCAGTTGATGATTTTTATATAAATAATTTATAAAGCCACTATACACTTATACTTTTAAAATGAGAGAGAGAGAGAGACAGAGAGAGAGACAGAGAGAGAGACAGAGAGAGAGAGAGCGCAGAATTGCATCTTAAACTCTATTTACAAATTTACCTTGGCAGGCCCTCTCACTGCCAATAGGAAGCCACGTTGCATATTTAATTTGCTCTTTTGTTACAACGGGGCTTAGGTTAGTTAATTTCAATTTTCGATTTCAAAAGCTATCAAATATGGCTCAGATGAGAAATCAATTTTTCTCAGCTGCCTCTGTTTTTGTGATGGGCAGCATCCCATTGGCTGAAGGTGAGCCACATGACAGGGCAAGAAATTAGTTCACCAGACCCGTGTTGCTACCACCTCAATTACTGCCTGCCTCTTGTAATTTAGCCTTATAACACCTAATTTCAAGACAGAACTCATATTTAATTCATGAAAGCTTCCACAAGAGTAATTGTGAAATAAATTGCCGTAGAAGATATCCATTTGTGACTCGTTTTAATTTTGTGTGCTACTAGCATGCTGTTTACCCTACTTGTTTAACACTTTAGTACAAACATTTTCCTTTTTTTTTTTTAATGTAGAACCTTACGCACAGATAGCCACATACTTTGGCTCACTTTCCCACATTGCAGCATCTCCTTCACTGGGGTTTCCTTTCGCCAAACTTCCACCCTGTGGTGATTCCAAAGACTGGTTAAAAAAAAAAATCAAGAACTTATAATCTCCTAATTATCGAATGTGTTGTTATGATCTGCACAGAACTTTAAAAGTAGCAACTGAAATCACCAATGACAGCAGATAAATGGTAGTTAGATGACAAGGATCATTCAGGGGGCCAAGAAATAAACCGAGTTTAATTTAAATAATATTTTAAACAAAGGCATTCATTACCCATATTGACATTTTCATTTCAACATTGCTATATATTTTAAAATTCGTGAACCAAAACATATATATTTCCTGTGTGTACACACCATTTTGTCCTTTTCCTCCCTGTTGCTATGCCAACAAGGTGGGTGAGGCCTTCTCAACTGCCAAACTCAGCTGTCATCCCTTCACCCTAAAAGCCTTATAATTGCTTTTATTTGCATACGACAATTAGGCTGGATGGCTCACAGCGAGAAAAACCAACCTTTCTCTCCCCAAGTGCACACAGCGCCAGGCTGTAATTTATAAAAGATACGCGCCATGTGGTGGAGCACTAAAATAGAGTGATGAGCCCTTTCATCTGATTGTAAGCCATTAACAAAAGAAAACATCCCCTTTCAGGCTATAAAAAATGCCTATCTGGTGTGAACTTGCAAAATCACAAAGTGCCCCCTCCCGGCTCCCCCCACCCAGACCCTTCACATTCATTATCACATCGAACTCAAAAGGGGCCGTAGTAAAAGAGTTACATTTGGGTGTTTATGAGTAATGGGGTGCAAATAAAATCCACACTGGGCTAAAATTGCATCCAGAGCAGTGGGTGCTGGGGGCGGGGGGGGTAGCTTTCTTTCTCCCTTTCTCTTCCTCTTCTTCGTTCTCAGCCCCGCTTCGCGGGCACTCTGCATGCTGAAATGTCATATTAATATAGTCATTATTACCCTTTTTCTTCAGGGAAACCATGGCAGGATTTTCCAATCAGCTCTCGGGTCTGTGAAAGCTCAAGTCAGGAGGAATGTGGATGGCTTAAATCACCCTCCGTTTCGGTTTTCAAAAGGTCTTCAAAAATTAGTGTCTAGTGTAAAAGGTCAAAACATGGCTGGGAATCATTTCAATGATTTATTGTCCTGGTTTGGCATTTTTTTTTTGTGACTTTAAGCCCAATCATTAAGATATTTAAATTTTCTTCTTCCATACTGTATCAGCTCTACGATAAATTTTAAACAGATTTCTTAAAGAAATATTTTTAAGTAATCAATTAAGTGATTTGTTTTCTCAGGCTTCACTTAAGAGAATTTGTTTTGGTTATTTGAGACCTTTACAGCTTAAGTATCAGAAGTGAATTTAATTTCCTCCAAATTGTCCCGTCTTTCAAACTATTATCCTGCACACTAAAATTGGGACCCCTTTCTTCTTCTGAGAATCCGTTTTAAAAGCGGTCAACACTCCACTTTATTCAGCATTTACCGAATAAATATTGATCACGCAAGCAACTTGGACCCAGGATCTAAAAGTAGATAGAACTAGTCTCAAGTCACACAGCTACGTATCTCTCTGTGTGCTTTAGAGAGGGAGGTCATTGCAATCGCATCTTGAAGTGTTTCATCTAGATTGCTATTTAATGGAATTTTTACTCAAGAATATAGAAGCAGAGTATGGTAAAGAACTTGCTAAAGTAATAAAATATAAAAACAACACAAACAAGGGAGATAATTCAGAAAACAACAATGAAATTCAGACCAAAAGCATTACCTATCTCCAAAATGGTTAAATTTTCCTAACAATTGGAAGAAGTGGAAGGACCACTGTGAGTTTGAGACCAGCCTGTGCTGGTCTCTAGGGGAGAAAGAAAAAAAAAAAACAAGCAAAAATGTCAAATTCCTTCATAAAGTCATGAATATTGGAATGTAAACAAAGTTAAGAAACACAGCAAAGTCACATGATAGTGACGAAAAACATAAATTATACTTGGCATCCCAAAAAGTTAAAGGCCAGTAAATACATGAAGATGTCAAACTTCACAAATAAAAAGACACAGGCCTTAGGGGACACATAGTTGAACTTTTCACGTATCAGAACGTGACGACAAGTCAGTAAGGACAGAGAATAAACAGCAGAGTCTTTGCAGGACAGGTCATCCCACTTTTCGACAAGACAGCTGACCACACACAAAGACGTTTTAAATGAGCTCTCTATGGAAGAATTTTACTTCCACAATTTATCCCGGGGTAGTTCAGAGAAGAGTGAAAAGATGTACCAGATGAATGTGTTCCCTCAATACCTGCTATCCTGTTGAAACCAAACTTTGGAAACAAGAAATGTATTTGTTAAATAAGTGATACTCTGGCCCTGTGATAGAATACCACGTAACTACAGAATCTCAGAATCGACCAATTTATTGACATAACTCTCTATCAATCGATGTATCACCTACACATAGTAACACGTATTTCACTATACTCATGTTTAAATGCACATTAAAGTGAAAAGGAAATCATATGCGATGTAGCATTCTGTTTATGAATGTGTATCTGTAGACACAATTATACATCCTTATGCAAATACATACATATATACACACATGCACATGGTATGAGAGAATATATCACAGTCTGTTAGGAATGGTTTTCCGTGAGGTGGATGGAACTTAAGAGGCACTGTACACAATTCTCTGTTTTGCTCTAATTCAAAGCAAGCAGAAGGTTTTTTGGGGAAGTTGTAATCATGAATAAGTTTATAATAAGTGGTTCCAGTTTTCTTCTGGAAATGTTTACTTCCCTCACCCCATATTTAGATCACTGTTTCCTCTTTATTTCTTAAATCTACGTGAAACATAAGCACTCATTTTTTTAGAATTTAGCAATGTGTTAAAATTCACTCCAAATTGGTAAGAAGATACATAAGAACCTGGAAACTCAGATCTTCCCTACCAGAGTAACTATTATTCTTAATAGTTAAAGAATAAAGAAAATGAACCAAATCTGCTTCTCCTGGGGAAAGGCTTCACTTAGGAAGAGAAAATATAGAATATCTAGAGGACAGCACCCTCCAGTGAGAGCACAGCCCTACCCTGAGCAGCAAAGCCTGTTTGCTCCTGGGTTGCCAGGGTGACTGTAGTAAGTGCTAAGTAAACGTCTGTGGACTCCAAGGGATGAGCTGAGAAGCACTAATGCCAGGCAGGAGTCCTGAGAGCACACACCGATGCGTCCCTGCTCGCTAACGTGGAGATGTAGGGCCCTATAACTTAATTAGAAGTTGCCTCTCGTTGATAAAATGAAGTTCGCCTACATTCTGAATGATTCCTTTTGTATAAACTAGGGAACCCTTTACGTGGAAATATGCAGGTGATTCAAAAAAAAGTATATTTCAAAGTGCGTTTTGCTCAAATGCAGTCTTTATTCTCTTTTGCACTTGGCTATTTAGCGCTTGCTCTGAGACCGCACAGCTCTGAAGAGGATGCATTAAGCTATTCGTGGAGAATTCCCTTGTATTGGACTCCACAGTATCGATGCCTGGGAGCCACCTTCTGCATTCCACTCACGCTCACATGAAACATAACTAGGGGTTTCTTAAAATAGAAGAAACCAAACATCCTGAATTGATTCAAAATACATACACCTCTGAAAATCCTCCCCTTAGTACAGAAAACATGTTTTTCTAACCCTTCCTAATTCTGAAGGGACACACAGATTATGACAAGTTTTGCAAAGGAAGATCAAGGGCCAAGTTTGTCAACCTGTTTGTGTGCATCCTAAATACATTCATTAAAGAAACATGTGTATATATATATATATAAAGCTTAAAATGCAAAATATATGCAACAGCTTTTTAAAAGTGTGCCCCTAACTTTTACTTGAGCAATACAATATATTTATGCTGCTTTAAGCTCCATTTGTGCTGCTTTGGGCTCCACTCCTCCATTTCAAAGAGAACAATGCAAACACTTTAAGGATAGAGCTGGGTCACTCTGCTTTCATTGTGCAGCTCAGAGGCAGAGCAACACTCTTTATCGAATATGATAAGACAGAATGATGGCTTCTTTGGGTATATGTGGAGGAGAGTCCTTCATTTGCATAATAAATAAATTATTCATTGTTCTTTCTTAAAGGGCTTTTCAAAATTAAGACGGTTGTAAAGCTAAATTAAAAAAAAACTACATGAATTTTGTAACTTTCTGTTATCTATGAGACCATCATCCTTGAGGTGAAAATACAGGCAGGCCAGCAGCATGAGAACAGGCTGTACCAGGGCAGCTGAATTTTGTCTATTGTCTGCGCCTTCCAAACCGCCTTTCATTGCTGCCTGGGGCACTGGGAGGTGGGAAGAGCAACTCTGTGAATCTTGACTGCCTTGGAACTATAAAATCCAACCCAGAGTCATGGGTGCCCGTTTTGTCTTCTTAGGCATCCTGTTCCCAGAAATGTGCAGAATGTCCGCCGAGCAGGACATGCGCAATTATAACGCCCTATTATGCTATTATGACTGCTCATTGTTACTGTGGTCCAGGTCAGATCGTACAGCCGGGAAGTAGCCTGCACTTTCTTTTTCTAAGGGTGGACTCTAGTCCATCATCTGATGAGAATTTTGCGGAAAATGCCCTACTTAAATAACGATGCTTTGAAAAAAAAAATAAAAAAAAAACCTGTCCCAAAAGAGTGTTTTACCTTTCGACTGTGGTCTTTTTACAGCGCTCTCTTTCATATCCCTTTTGATTTTCTCCCTATAGCTGTAATAAAAAGGAATTCATAGCAATGAATGCTAAGTCCTAAATGAAACCTTGCATGGAGTGAACATTCTTGAGACATTAATAATAAATTTGAGGATGGCCAAGCAGATGGTAGTTTCTGCACCCTTTTGTCCCTCCGCCCCTGGTAGGGGAACTGCGGCGTTGACTCTGACACTTTTAGGGAACAAAGTACTTCCAGCACTATCTCTACCCCCCCTTCAATTCAGCCCTCATCTGAGAACTCCTGAAATGAAGCTGTCACTCAGGGTTGCTTGGGGACCTGTCAGCACAACATTGAGCCTTTTCATTTTGATGGGTCAGCCTGCAATCCCCTTGAAAGAGAAGTCCGTGCCACTGTGGTTTCTCTTTCCACAGGAATCCTGAATTCTAATGAAACTCCAAATCGCTCAATAAAGGCAGGGGCACGAGGAAGTAATCCAACGCAGATCTGAGTGAAATTTGTATTTTATCTTTTTTTTTCTCCCCCAGCCCATTATTCTAATCGCTTAGGTGGTTCACAAAGGGTTGCTCTCAGGCCAGGCGCTGGAGGAATGAGGTGTCCTCTGTCCTGAGATTCCACTACCGATTAGGTAGGAGCTCTCTGGAAATGAAAGGCCGGGGCTCAAATTTTCTTGGGTAAATATCTGTCCGTGTACTGTGTTTTCTACTGGAGTGTTACACACATGGATTTCTAATGTATACCCAGCTGATAGAGAAGACAGGATTTCTCATTAACTAGAGGATTTTTTTTCTTTATTTTTTTTTTGTGGGTTTGTGAAACTGTCTTTTAAGACTCTACTTAAAAGAACTATTGTCCCCAAATGAAGAAAACAGCGTTGCAGTTTTTATGACCAAAAGCCTAGCATGCCTCTGACAAGCTATCCAGACATGATAGGAGTGATTCCTTTTCTTAAGTTATCTGAACAGTGTTTACTGTTGTGAGACACCTAACACGGGGTGTCATACACCCTTCAGCCCCCATCTTTCTTTGGGATGCGGGAGATAATTAATAAAACTTTTGTATAGAAGAAATGGGTGAGATAGCCTGATGAAATCGACATCTTGATATAGTGAGATAGCACATTCTAGAATGATACGTGCTGAGTCACATAAAAAAAAAAGAAGACAAATCACTTAGAAACTTGCCTGTGAATCTTTTCACAGAGGATGCATTTCTAGAACATTTAGACCTATCAACATTCAAAAGGTATACGGACAGAAACAAAGTTGCAAAAACATATGATCCAGTACTAGATTGAGATGAAGTAAAGTAAATTCTGTGTTTTACACACTATACCCCTATTACCCTTCACTTTTATTTGTTTAACTCCCCCCACCCTGGGAAGGACTACCAAACAATATTTAAAGTACATTCCTATGTCCTTCTGACCTTTATGACTCCCCCCATCACAATGACATCGCTCAATACCTGAGAGTCACCGACTCATGCTCTTTTCCTCCACTGTGACACATCACCCTAAATATGTCAACTGTCTGTCCTTCAAATGCCCAAGGAACATCTGCTACAGCTCCAGGTGCCTTGGTGGACAGACAGCAGCGGCTCTCACTCTCTCCGCAGCTGATGAGTGAACCCAGCAGAGCAGGGCTGATGGAAAAGCCTCCCTTGCGCTGCCTGCGTGGAGGTGCTTCCTAGTCAAAGGAATGGCTGAAAGATGCCACATGTGTTGAACTGTGACTTTGCAGGTAGTTTGAATCTGTGATGCATTTTGTCATCTGTACGTGCAATACTGGAAAACAATGGCACACTATTTCAAAAGTCATAATCAACTTCGCAAAGTACGAAGGGAGATAAGGGAAGAACTAGAAGGAAATGCATGAGTTGTGGCCTTTATTCCTTGCTTGTTTTTAGCCCTGATGCATGGAAAGGTCCAAAGGAATTCCAAACCCAGGGCAGTCAGGATTATACATTCATTTTTGGACCAGGTTGATATACCACTAAGATAGTATGAGCACCAGGTACTTGACAATCTCTTCCTTGTGGTTAATTATTTCTTCTCTGGAGTTTCTTACCAGAAAAAAAAAAAGCATTAAATACATATACACATATTCACACATGGAGAGATGCTCCCTCAGTATGCAGAGAACTATCCTTTCATCTTGATTCAGTTTGCTTCCCATATCAGTATCACACACACACACACACAAGCACGCACACACACAGAGGGTGGGCATTGAGGCTTAGGGATATCTTTAAGTCAAAAAGATAAAGTTTTCAAAACTATCTGGAATAACATATATAGTTCTTTCTAAAACTGCAGACCCCACTAATATGGCATGATTAAACTATTTTATGGTATTTTTCTAAATATGTATAAAGGACCCACTGGGAACATTGATATTAGATGTTATCTGTTTTACTTGTGATGGCTAAAAACAGATTCAAAAACTGTTCTTCAGTCCCTCTGTAAGCCTACATGTATTATGAGAAGAAGAAATTGTGAACTATTTCCCTTCATTTTTAGGGAAAAAATGCCCTAGTCTGAGAACTGAAGTAACTACTAGTGACCGGTTTACCAATTTTTAATTCGCCACTTACCTAGATGTTCTTCTTTAGTTTTAAGGTTAATTTCAGTATCTAACTTAAAGTTTATTTCTTGCATCAGAGGCAAGTAAACCTTGGGAAAGCCATGCTCATATAAGAGATCTAAAAAGTTCACTTACAACTAGCCTCATGCCGTGTGTGTTTATTTAGAAGATAATATTAACTCAGCTTGCAGAACTTGTTGATGAAAGTCTGTGTCCACCCCCTGAGAGTTCCCTTTGGAAGTTCTTTAAATTTTCAAATGCAGAGGTACATTGCAGTTACTGGCTTGGACTGGCCTCAGTTCATAAAACACGTATTCACTATAAAAATATATAAATATAAAACAATATTTGTGTATATTTGGGGCTGATTCTTTAAATCAATATTTTATTGCAAAGCTACTTCAACTACTCAGTCTCAAAACAAGCTTTAATAGAAAATGCCAGCAATGGATATAGCCTCTTGCCTTCTGGATATTCATATCTGGTCATAGAACTGGTATTGCCTGCCTTTCACCCTGATTAGCCACATCTTAGTCCTAAAGAGATGGCCTTCCGGGTCAGCGTCCCAAGGCAGCAAATTCCACCCATACACATTTAAATACCATACATGATGCTGGCATAAATAACCTTTTCCCTCAGGAAGTGGAAATACCCATGACATAAATGTATTGAGGCAGTAATATTACTCCATACATCTAAGAAATGGAGAAGTGGGTATGTTTTTTTAAGCACCTGTCACTCTCTAGAAAGTACATGCCAAATTTCTCATGATGCTTTATAGTTATTGAGGATGCTCTGCCTTGTAAGTTCTATCTCCCTAGTACACATTATTCCTCTTATTTGACTCCAGACTTTACCTCCCTTTGGTCACTCTCTCAAAATTGTCTGTGCATCTCGAACCCTCCAACAAAAATCAAGAATTCTAAAGTCAGTGGATCCTGGTCTGGCACAGCACACTCTTCACCCCAGGAATGTCTCTTAGGATGGCCTGCTCTACGTGCCATAAGCAACCAAGGAGATGACCGTCTATGCTTCCATTTCTTTATCTGTGAAAAAAAAAAGTTAGCTCACCTGTCCGCTCCCCGAACATTCCCTTAGTACAAAGAAACGAGAAAATGTTGGTAAGTGTTTGAAGCTGGAGGCAGAAGATGTCATGCAAGTAAACAGTAATTTTATTAATTGCTCTGAGACTGCAAATGTTGAGCTTAAATCAGTGCTACTTTCTCCAGAGCAAAAGCTAAACACGGCAACAAAGTGACACAGTTTAAAATTAACTGTGCTTCTTGTTAAAGCTGGTGAGATACAATTAAAAATGGGGATTATTGCCAAATCTCATTTACTGTTTTCTTATACATAATATCTGTACATTCAAGTCTTCATTATACTTCTCAATGGCATGGAAATCCCATTGCATCTGTTTGTTCTTGATTTTTATCAATGGGAAAAAATTATTTAATTCCCACACAACATCAAGCACCGTAATGATATACACAGGGCTGCTGTAGCAACCGGATCCCTACCAGGCTCCCTCTTCCCTTCCTCTTTCCCTTTTCCCTCCCACCCTCCAATTCTGATTTTGTGTGTGTGTGTATGTGTGTGTGTATACATGTTCATGAGTAAGTGTAAGCATTTTTTTTTTTTACTTTCCAGTTACAATGTGCAATATGGCTGTCTCTGACTGCTCACAGTATGCCAAATGGTGGTGAGTGGGTTAATTGGCATTTTAAGAAGGTAACTGTGAAGGGTAACCGGCAGAGTTAGCACCAGAATTGGGAGGTGGAATGTAGGTCTCCCACCCACTGCAGACTCTTACATCTTGAAGAGCAGGCAGAAGACAAAAGCCTTGGGGCTGCTGTTTCTTGACTTTCCCTTTCAGTAACAACCGCTAACCCCCATGCTCTCTCTTGAATGTACTGTACCAAGCCAGTAGTTACAGAAGAGGGATGCCTGCTCTATCCTGACTGCAGAATTACCTTGGAATTTGACTGCAGCATACATATGCAGTCAATCCTTATATGTGTGGGTTGCTTTAATCATGCATAATGTATATACGTGGATTTGTTTGGAAGAGAAATGTAAAATGCCTGGAGTCTCAAAGAGACTGCCATACATAAACACATCTCCATGACTTTTGGACTGGACTCGAAATTTTTTAGATGGGTTTTTAAACAGGTAATTGTTAGACATAAGCGGATACCACTTGCCTCAGAGCATAGGTGTCACGATGGAGGTGGGCTGGTGCAGTGAAGATGGCCTGCCATTCACCTCTAACGTAATTTCCTCGTTTGACTTCAGAAAGGAAGTGTTTGCTTTGGTAGCTGTGTAACCCTTCATCACCCTAGAACAAAAGACAGAAGGGGAAAGTTATATTTTACTTGGAGTTGAAGAGATGGCTTAGTGGTTAAGAGTACTGGCTGCTCTTCGGAGGAGCTGTGTTGGATTCCCAGCACACCCATAACCTTCTGTGACTCCAGATCCATGGATCTAATGCCTTCTTCTGGTATCCTCAGGTACCAGACACACGTGTGGTTCACAGACATATATACAGCCAAAACAGGCGCTATCTATCTATCTATCTATCTATCTATCTATCTATCTATCTATCTATCTATCTATCATCTATCTATCTATCTATCTATCTATCTATCTATCTATCTATCTACCTACCTATCTATCATGTGTGTGTGTGAGTGTGTGTGTGTGTGTGGCTATATTTCACCTTATAACCAATTCACATGTACGTTGTGCAGATTCAGACACAAATGCAGATAGACACACTCACCTACCAACTCCCTGCAGTGCAGGAACAGGGACTTTGTCACCTTGTCCTGTCCAACTGCCAGAACACTCTCTTAAAATCACAGGAGTTCAAGATATGTTTTAAAAGTCGACAGATATGTAAAATGCAGTGGAATCAGAAAATATTATCATAGATTTCGAGGATTAGGAACTTTGGCAGTCTTAGGATGGATCCCTGAATGTTATTTTAAAAAATAACTCACAGTAACAAAACTTAACAGTACTTCTGAATGAAATTAGGTATATGTAAGAAGATATTTTCTTACAGTATTTTTTACAGTATATTATTATTCTCCAAAGTGAAGATGGACCATTATAACTATATATTTATTTATATAAATATAAAGTTTACATATAAAGCTATGTAAACTTCCCAAGTGCTTGCCTGATGAGTCCTAATGAGAAGAAGACATGAAATAGATGTGTGTTCACTCCTCATCATGCACACCCTGTTTGTCTGTCCTACCTATCTCCCCTTCTGCAAGCCCAGATACCTGGCTTGAAAAGCTCATCGCCCTCGCATTGAAGACTGAGCCCTGGCATACTGTGTGTCCCAGCATCCTATCAATCACAACTCTCTGATATTCGGGGATGACCATACAGTCACATATGCAACCACACACACACCCTTAAACATGCACATGCGCAAATGCACCATCCTTCTGCTGGGAAACTCTGAATTGGCTTTCGCTGTCGGCAGCAGCCTGCAGCAGTGCAGGAATCTACCCCAGCTCATGCCTTCTCTGCTGCGGGCAGCTTCCTCCTTCAAGGAAACAAAGTAGGGGGGATTGCAAAGGATCAATACCTCTTCTGGTGCAACAGAAGGGTGAACAGAACTGTATTCATTTTGGACTCTGAAAATTGCTCCTTTTTGCCTCACCTCCTTGCTATTTATAAAAGAAATCTCAATTAATGCTCAATTAGTATAATTAGCACCAATTTGCTGTGACTTTAATAACTTGGGATAATTTCGTTTAATCTAGTTCATATCCATAGCCAATATTACAACAATAAACAGTTGCATTCTTTTTTTTTCTTTTTTTGGACCGGTGTAGGGTGGATTTGCCCATTTTTCTTAATGGGAATTCACTGATGAGCACCGCCTTATGTCCCCCTCACAGGTAAGCATTTAAGTGCTTTCCAATGGGACACTGCAGTCAGCGTCCCTGGGCATCCCCTTTGCCTCCTGCATTTCTTACTTACTTGCGCCCAGGCCTAATGCAGTATAATTGAAACAATTTTATTGTCTACGGCTATTCATTCTAATGTTTCAATGACAGAAAATACTGGTCAATTTGACAAGTTAATATGACTTCAGTGGTCATTTGAACTCCTTTAAGCCATTGGGTGCTGAAATTGCTTGTCACCTCCCTTCACCTGAGAGCAGAATTCACCCAGGATGTGAGGTTGTGGGGAGGGGGCTGGAAGAGCAAAAAGTTTCTCCGTGGAAATCAGTTCTGTCAGGAGAAATTGCAAGTTTGGATAATTGATGGGACAGTGCCCCTCTTTGAAATGGAGGGGTCTCTCTCAAAAGCAACATTTGACTCTGCCATTCACTACCGCGGTTAACAGCTTCTAAACTTTGTGCCTGTTGCCTGTGGTACAAGCTTGACCAGGCTCGTGACTTCCTTTCAAATGCATGTACCACCCCTGCCCTAAAAATACTTAGCCACTAAGGGATGGAATCCTTTCAGGCAGCAGTGAAGATTGCCCTGTGGAGCTGAAGCAGCTCTGAAAGGCTCCGGCTCTGATGCTTCCCAATCCAGCACCATCCTATACTTCAAAGTTTTGGGTGTAACTGCTTTCTAGATACACTATGAAGTAACAGGGTCATTCCTTCTGTGTATCTTTAAGCCATTCCTAGATGGCCTTTGAATGCATTGGTTTAAATAGAATGTTTAAAATATCTTGACAGAGCTGACTACTTCTAGGCTACTGCTTGCTCAGCATGTGAGACCGGGCTTTCCACATCCAGAACTACTACTACTACTACTACTACTAATAATAATAATAATAATAATAATAATAATAAAGTTATAGATTACATATAGTGAAAAATCCAACTTTGCCACTAAAGAACTTGTAGCTTTCTTTTTGCCTAGAGTCTGGATTGCATTGTGAGACCCAGCGGCATTCTTTTTATTAGGTTTCAAAGAAACCTTTTTTCTTTTCCTAGTAATAACGAAAGACCTGACCAATGCATGCCACTCTCTTCTTGTAGCAGCGAAACCTTTCTCTTCTATAATTTCCAGTACGGTTTCCTCTTGAAAAATTACCCTTCAAAATCTTCTGTTTGTTCTTGGGAAGTGGAATGGGGAATTTTAGTTTGCTTCCTTAACAGGCTGGCATCCTTCGGTTCTTCACGTTGAGACTGGTTCTCTCTGGGACGCCATACTGAGAAGCATACTGGGCTTCTATCAATCTCCAAATTCGCTCTATGGTGTCCTGTGCTGGCTATGTTTTCAGTCCTGTCAGTGTATCTTCTAAGTGGTCACCTGTGTTTGCGCTGTGATTGTCTCTACCTCATCGGACCAACACGGACGTCTTTGCCCACTCAAGACACAAGTGTGCAAATAGGCTGTGAAGAGTTTGATACTCAGCCAGAGAAGTCAAAAGGGTTCTAGAATGTTTTAAATGCTTTCTTCTACACTACTGGTGCTATCTCAAAAGGATAAAATCCAGCCATATTTTATAGAAGGGGCTAAGTGGAATAGATTTATAACTTCCCCCAACTCATCCCCAAACATCTGCATTGCAGTTTATGGATGAGTATGCATAACAGAAATCAATAGTTAAACAGCAGTTCCCTGAGACCTGATTCATGCCATGAAGCTGCCTTCACCTGGATAAGAGCTAATGTTTTTCTCTTACAGTGCCTCTTATAACTGAGCCCTTCAACATGAGAACTCATAGAGAGAGAGAGACAGAGAGAGAGAGAGCGAGAGAGAGTTGCTTGCAAAAGAAGGCGGACTAATTATTAAAAACAATGTCCTTCTTGCCTGTTAAAAATTATCTATTTCTGTATAAAATTCTTCGACTGTTAAGGAACTGCAAAAAAAGTGGGAGAAGAAATGGGGGGATAGATTAGAAGTACTCAAGGAAGATACATCAAAAGAGATGATGCAGGAGGTAAGATAGGTTTCACCGGGCCCAGAAAGCTTGACCAAAGTAGTTAGTTCCAGGTCTACATCAAAAGAAAGCGCTATTCTACATCATCAGCAGCCTTTCCTGTGATGTTTGAGCCTTAATTTTAGAGTTATCAAAAGTCATGTTATAATTGGAAAAAAAAGAAAAAAAAGAAAAAAGTGAATGGGCTATCCCTTTAAAATTAGATCATGGTGTGGATTAATATGCAGAATGAGTTGTCAATTGACCAGCAACAAATGCACTTCCTCATTGCCTCATTTTCACTTCTATCTATGAATATTTTAAAACCCTAATGTGCACTTGGCCATTTGGGTTTTAAGCGAAGACTTATCACAGTGTAAAACCCTTCATTTTTATCCCATAGCAGAGGGCTTCTTTCCCCTTTTTCCAGGGTGTCATTAAAAAATCTGATGCCAAGAGCCAGGACTTGGCAAGGTCTGCAATATAATTTGCAATCTGCAGTGTTTGCTGGCTAGCCCCCCCACCCCCCTCCTTTTTTTCCCCCTTACCAGCCTGCCTGCTAGAGTCAACAGGGGGCATCGCTCATCTGTCTAAAAGAAAAATAGCAGCATACTAATTAGAATTCTATTTGCCAGAAGCCTCGGAGTTGCTGTGCTTATAGATTTCAAGCTTCTTTTGTTTGAATTAAATTGCCAACTTTTTTTTTCCTTCCTCCTTTGCGCTTGCATGAGAGAGAGCGGGTGCCGTATTTGATTGAAGCGAGGGTAGGGGGAAGGTTGCGCACGGGAAGGGTCTTCGCTATGGAAATGCTAGAGAAATGTCAGGGTTGTGTTTTAAAATGCCTGGTATGTTTTTCAGGGGTTGACTCCTGTCTTTTGCAGAGTTGTTTGGGGGGTGTGTGGGGGGAGGGAACTGGTGCTAAGTTCAAAGGTTATGGGGCTAGCTCTGGAGCTGAGGCCCCCAGCCTGACGTGGAAATTCTGGGGCAGAGCTGACACGCTCACCCCACGCAGAGCCAGATGGTCTTTGCTGGGATGAAATCCCGGGGCTGGGATCACAGCGCTGATTCAGAACGGAACACACAGTCTCTTCGCTCTGCTGGATATTTCTTTCCTGGGTGGGAGGAAAACGCCAGCAAGAGCAACACAGAGCCAGTCCGACAAAGATGAAGGGGACGGAGACAGTCCGTATTCAATGATCCCCGTTTTTATGATCCCGTAAAAAAAAAAAGTTTTCATGGTTCTTTATTAAAATGCCAGATTTTCCCATCAAGCATTTGAAAAGCCATACCTAATACTGGGTTTCCAAAATTACACAACAGCAGAAAATTAGGGTTCCAGAAAAATGGCTACATGCTTTGTTGGCGAAAGACACAATGAATCAGCATAATCCCATTGTCAGGAATTGCCATTTAAGTCCCAGTGTGTCCCTGAATCCCATAAAGGGTTCAGAACTAACCAAAAGGAAGGCTGGACCTGTGAAGCCGACCTCCTAGATACTTAGCAGCTTGCCTCTGAACTAAGCTAATACAAAGGCTCACAGTAGCTCATTATTAAGTTAATTGTCCTTTGAAACCCAAGAAACAAGAAACACAGACCCTACTGGATGCTTTAACACTTGGCAATGATATTTACAGTCTAAATGCCATTGACTATAAAATAATGTAGGATTTTTCTATGTATGAATCGTAGAGACAAAGTTGTGTTAGATTTAGTTCATTTGGCTTGACTGACGCAGCACAGACACCGGGGCTCCTATTTTTAAGGAATTTTTGCTATAAGGAAAATACATTGCCACTCTGAATCAATCTTGTGCATTTGCACAAAGACATCCCTTCTAAAACTGTAGCTCTGGGGACACCCACTCAAGCCTCCAACAAAGCATACCTCCTTCTGCATGTGTGTGGGACCTGAAAGCATTCCAAAGTGTTGAAAACCTAAGGACCATGTTCATGAATTTGAAAAAAATAAATAAATAAATCAGAACCTGCACACTAATCCTGACTTCTTAGCTACTTGGTATATTTCTGCTGGTCTGCATTACTGACCTTCTGAGTCGAGAGAAGTGAGAGAGATCCTGCTATGGTAGGCTTGGGAGAGACATGGGAGTCAGTCAATGACCTAAAAAAACTTGCTGCTACCACATCTGCATGGAGAGACTGTGCTCACAAATGATAACAAGGCAGTCCTTGGGATTGTCATAGTTGAGCAGAAGAGCTGTGGATCTGGTTCGTACCTAAGCAAGAATCTACTTTGCTACTTACCTCGTGAAAAACCAGCGGTGCCAGCCATTTAGACATTTATTTCTTGTACTCGCAAAAGCCACTCTGTCTTAAATGTCTGTTTCTTTCTCCTGACATACATTGCTTTAAATTTCTTAACTGGGCTCCAACCTGAGGAGCAGAATATTGATGCTCCCAGTATCGTGGAAAGCCTGGCGTCAACTCCACTCCCATCCCTTTGAAGTACGTTTCCAATCTTAAGCCTCTAAGCATCTAGTCCTCCTTTATCTGTTCTTGTTATAAAAAGTGGCAGGAGGCAGAGTGGCAGAATGACCCACAAGATGGCACCTGTCACCAGGGGATTTTTTTCCTGTATTCTGCAGGCCAAATTTTGTTTGAACTCACCGCGGCCTCTGTCATATCCTCAATTTCCCTCCACTCTTGGCCCTACCTCTTAATCCCCTCTGTGCAGGCTGAGGCAGTTTACCCAACTCCTGAACCTTCTCCTCGGAAAAGCCAGAGTAAAACTTTAATTTGAAATCTGGATCAGAATTAAGCAGAGGCAGCAGCAGCAGGGGGTTGGAGGGTGGGCCTGGAGGCTGACTTCGTGGGCTTGGAACTAGTGGTGGAAAAGATTGGTTTAAGCCTTTGATTTTCCCTGTGGCATTGCCCGAACTCTACAAACCCTAGGTTGCGGGGTGAGGAAACTGACAGGAACACTAAAGATGCCGTAAGGTTTGGGTTTCTTTGAAGGCAAATGCATGACAAATGGCTGAAATAAAAGTGTCTTGCGACTTTGACTCTGCTGTATTTAAACCTTGGCTAGGTTTAAACAGGCACTTCCATATTTTGGGTACAAGTTCTAAGCTTGGTAAGGAGGAAAAAAAAAAAAACAAAAACTACAATCCAGTGAGAAGGGGATTACAAGGGTCTGGGAGGAGTTGGGGGAGAGGAACAAATGTGATCAAAATAATTACATAAAAATCGTTTTTTAATAAAAAGTCAGTATTTCTTTTAGATAAAGAACCAACATGTTTAAAGGAAAAAAGACTTATCTTTCCAACCAAGTGCATAAATTATTAGTTTGGCAAAAAAAAATAAAAATAAAATAAAAATATAAGGAGTTTTGGTTCCCCAGCCACTACAGCTGAATTATTTGAAGGAAGCTGAATGTCCAGAATTTTGTCAACAAAACCATTACAACTCAATACATTAAGTCAGCACGTGTGTGCAAAGAGACTGTAACTGTGCTGAACAAACGTTATTTTATTATCAGCAGAATCATGAAGCGCCTTCAAATGTTAAAGCCATTAACTTACTAATGTGAGGATGAGTATGAATATTACGTTATCAATAAGTACACAATGAACATTGTGTTGTCTGTCTGTGTGTGTGTTGTGTGTGTGTGTGTGTACATATGTGTCTGTGTGGTTACTGAAATATGACAACCTACCGTGGGGCTTAATTTTTCTGATTATCTTACATTTCTGAAGTGGACCAATTTTTAAATATTTATATATATTTTAAAATTTTGCATCACTTAAGAAGATTCCCTCTCTAATTTTCCTCCTGCCTCCTTTTACTGTTGGTCTGTGCATCTCCCAAGGCAATGAATCTTTTCTTTCCAGGAGGTTGAACCATACAAGGAAGGGGAGGGGCCGGAAGGAGAAACTGAGGTCTTTACTGCGTGCCTTTATCTGCCTGTAAGTCAGACTTGAATGCCATTCAGTGAGACGTTCCTCTCCCCTTTGAGCTGGGCGTACAAACAAGCTCATGAAATCCAACAAGAGGGTAAGAACTTACCTGTCCCCCCACCAAATTTATCAAGAGAGAGTTTGTGCTGGGCTTATGAAACTGTCATGGAAGGACAAGGTAGAGATCAAATGTACTGTTGAAAAAGGAAACGCAGCACAAACTTTGCCCAGAGCTTGGGGACAATGATGCTCAAAAATTAACCCACCCTCTCAATTAACACCTCACAGGAAAATCCCCCGCAAGGTCATGGGATCTGAGCTTTGGTGCGGTCAATCAGCACAGCCCGCCTCCATACACACTGAGATCGAATGCAGAATTAACACTGGTCCCCAAGCCCTGGCTCACAGACTCACGTCAGATTAAGCCTTTGCGCAGAGAAGATATGAAAAGCATTTCTAATTAGGGTCTGAGGTTACTGGCTAGAATGCAGGCGAGCAGTCTGCCAACCATTCTTCTCCTTTTTTATAATTTTAATTAAACTCAGATACTATTTAATTCCTACCTGCATAGATTTAGTGCTACTTGAATGCAAACCTGATAAAGAATACTCCTGATCCCCACTTAGCTGCCACAAGGACTTATTAAAGAGGGGGTGACCGTCTCCAAGATCTTCCACGACTCCCTCCACAATAATTACTTTTCTATCAAATGAAAAGCATAATATTTTTCTGTAAATAGGTTTTTTTTCCCCTGTGAAACTTTGACTTCACTACTCTCTTCACGAAATTGTAATTATAACTTCACTGTAGGGGTTACTATACCATCAGCATGGCTGGCTGTTAGAATGTTTTTTTTCCACGCAGACTAAAGCTCCTCTTCCCCATGGCATGTGTCCGGAAACTCAGATGGACGCTGGAGAATTTTTGCTACACATGCATCACTAATTAGAAGTGGGTGTGTCGCTTCAGCACGTACACCATGCTATCAACTGGACACCATTTGAATTATTAAGAAGTCCATGGTGCCTGGGTCCTTCTGTGGCTGTCTGATTATCAGTCCAAAGTCTTCGAACCAATTTTTAATATCTGCAGTGACCCCAGAAGCCTGAAACAACACCTTCAGCATACTAAAGCCTTGTTATTCCTAGGCACAGATCTGAATAATTCAGGATCCATGATGACAGCTCTGCCTCTGTGCAACTGTGTGGGAAGACTTTGGGATTCTCCAGTCCACACTGCTCCTTCCCTCTCCACAACTGCTCTGTTTCTCTCCCAGCGGTGCTTCCAAGAAGCCACAGACAGCCTCAGAAGTATTATTCTAAAGTCTTGCTGGAATAACAACAAGATAGAAGTTTACCCAAGAAAGTTCTCATTTTATGTCACTGGAGCAAAAATACAATTGACCCAGTAGCACATGCTGGCCTTCAACGTGGAGGGGTGGAAATATCTGTTCATCCTTGATTGTTATAAGTGTTTTAAATTTCAGAGAAAAATAAAACTAAATAAGACTGTGGCATCATCAAATATCCTTTTTTACATTTATGAAAAAGTATGTTGAATAAATTGGTGCTTGTGGTTGAGACTGTAACTACTTGGAGACCCATCTAAAGTCACTATTGACAAGTTTAGAAACTTGGGATTACCAAAAACCTTTAAAGTTTGTGAAATTTATAATTTAACGTGCTAACTTAAATGAGCTCTCTCTCTCTCTCTCTCTCTCTCTCTCTCTCTCTCTCTCTCTCTC
>JABTXL010000003.1:9271918-9285191 GCA_025134845.1 Neodon shergylaensis | reverse complement strand
TCTCTCTCTCTCTCTCTCTCTCTCTCTCTCTCTCTCTCTCTCTCTCTGTCTCTCTCTCTCTCAAAAGCCACCAGCTGTAACTCATAAGTAGCCAAAACGTACTAAGCTATCAATTAGCAAGCTTGTATATGGGCACACTGAATGTCCAATGTTGTCTATAGAACGTTCTGGGAGATGCTTCAGATTACACTACAAAGGACTAAGTCTTAAACCAAATATTATGTCTGGGACACATGGTTTGTCACATGTCTGACATGCTGCATTCTTGGAGGCACTACATTTTGTCTCCAGCCAGTAAATAAACAGAAGCATCTTGTGGAAAGAGCAGAAGTTCCTGCAATGGTGTGACACTGTCTTCATCCTGTCCCTGTCTGGACCTCTTTTATATCACTACTGCCCCACATCAGCATCCCTCTTTGCTCATGTGTCACTTACATATGGCAAGAGACAAATAATGGCACCCCTTTTATTCATAGCTTATCTGATGCAAACTGTCCCCAGCCAACATCGTCAGAAGCTGGTACACCGACCTCCCTAGGTACTAGGTGGAAGGCCTTGGGGACGTTATTTAATTCCTCTATGTGTAGGTCTGTAACGGAGAGAGAAGTAGACCCACCTACTCATAGTGCTGTTGGGAGACAGGGCATGTGAGTGGGAGCAAAGGATGCTTCCTCCAGCAGGGTGAGCGCTTCTTATCATTGCCATTCCTAGTATTGTTTTTCTCAAGTCATTCCTCCCATGTTGGGGATGTGTGAGTCTCTAAGCTCTACCTGTTGAAGATCTGTACTCCTGTCCATGCCAAGTCTTTCAGAAATATTTTTTGTTACATTCAGTCAGAACTTTCTAACTATTGAGACCCTCCAGATCTAAGATTATCCTGGCATTCACTCCAGTTTTCTGAGAAGGTCAGAAGGTCTCTGAGGCTGTGCCACAAATCCTCAACAGTGTGTTCCATGTTTGGATCAGTGGGCGGAATGTTCTGGAGCTATGACTTCAGCTGCATGCTTGTCTTGTGGCTTGTTGGGCAGAAAAGAGCAGACCCCTCTGGAGGGCAGGCAGGACTATTTTTGTCTTTGTCCCTCCTATCACTGCAGGCCCAGGACTTCAAGCAGAGCAGATGGTTATCAATGTTCGTTAAATTAATTCTCAGGCAATTTGCTTCAATTTACTTAGAACTCCCTGGGTAAGTAATCAGTTCCTATACCATTCAATGAGGTTTTAATAGCATTTACATTGGATACTCTATACAGGTTAATCAGAACCAGCTCTCATAATGCCCTGGCTTTGGACTCAGAGACCCCAGACACACACTCTCTGGTTACGCATTTGCCATCTTAATGGAGGGCTGGAACTGAGTGAGGACAGTTATGTTTAGATGATATGAATACCTCTGCCGTGTGCAAAATGGACCTCATAAACACAGATTTATCTGACAAAACAAATAAGTCAAAGATTTTACTTTCATAGGACAGGGTTCGAAACGAATGATCAGCCTGCCTGAACTGCTGAGGGAAACTGATCACTTTCAGATTGTTCAATCTTTAGAAACTAAATAATATTATTTCAGATTTTTTTTAGAGATTTTCAAGTTCCTAAAATAAGAGGAATATTTTTAAAGGCAAAATTTAAACACGAACAGCAGCCCAAATAAGTCTCACTTTGTGTGTTCTTCTAACACTCCATTCAACTCAGAAATGAGTGAGCTTTGCCTTTAATCTCTACTCCTTCCCTGGTTTCTGGTAATCAGTCCTATGCCCCCATGGTAGGAAGAAGAAGAAGAAGAAGAAGAAGAAGAAGAAGAAGAAGAAGAAGAAGAAGAAGAAGAAGAAGAAGAAGAAGAGGAGGAGGAGGAAGAGGAGGAGGAGGAGGAGGAGGAGGAGGAGGAAGAAAGCTGTTGACTTAGAAACAGAAAAAAAGAATAAAAACTTGACTGATGACAAAATATAGAAATATATAGATCTTTTCAAAGATCATGTATTACTGATGCTACCCATTTAAGGTCCCCGGACACATGGACATGTGAGCTTCCTTTTATTTGTTTCAAAAGTCATTCCTAGATTCTTCATGATTCGATACAGATGTTTATTTGGAAAGAATTTGTTGATTAAATAAGATTTAGAAAATGTAAATGCTGGAGAAACAAAATTAACTCCTTCCAATATAGCATTTGATTATTAAAATTAGTATTTGAGAGGTGATTTGTTGTTACTTTGTTTTTTTTTTTTTTGATATTTTGTTTTTGGCCTTCATACAGCTTAATCTGGTCTCAGATTCACCATGCAGCCAAGGATGGCCTTGAACACCTTGTTTTCCTGCCTTTACTTTAGTGCTAGGAGGTCAGCTGTGTACCACCATACCTGCTTTATGGGGGTCTGGGGATCAAGTCTAGGATGTTGTGCATGCAAAATAAGTACTCTACCAGCTGAGGGACATCCTCAGTCTGCAGTTAATGTTTGAGAAACGTGGGTGGACTTATTCTGATGGAACTTCTGACTAACTGATTATGGAATATAAATTCAGAGTATTAAATCAGATAGATGCCTATGCAGAGTTCGTAGCTACAAACAGTGAGATTGTAAAAAACCTTTCCCCTCAGAATGTTCAGCCCTAAATGGAATATTTCCATCAAATCTCTTCTCTCAGGATCAAGAAACCCCATGGAAGAAGTGGAAAAAAATGTAAAACCAGAAGGGATGGAGGACACCAAGAAAATAAGTCCCTCTAAACAAACAGGATCAAAGCTCAAAGCTCGTATGAACTCACAGAGACTGAAGCAGCATGCACAGAGACCATGTGAGTCTGCATATATATTATCTATAATGCAATATAAGTATATATACACACATATGCAGTTCTCGGCATATATTATGGCTTATATCTTAGTGTTTTTAAGGGATTCCTGAGTACACAAATAAGTAAGTCTCTGATTCTTGTGCCTTCTCTTGGGCTTTTTTCCTTCTGTTGATTTGCCTTCGCCAACTCCTATGTGACTGTTTTTGTTTTATCTTACTATATTTTATCTTGATATATTTTATTACTATCCCTTAGAAGACTGGTTTTTGTCTATGACAAACAATGCTGCTATGAACACAGTTGAGCACATGTCCACGTGGCATGGTTGAGCATCCTTTGGATATATACCTAAAAGTGGTATTACTGGGTCTTGAGGAAGGTTGTTTCCAAATATTCTAAGAAATCACCACACTGACATCCAAAGAGGATGTACCAGCTTGCATTCCCACCAGCAATGCAGAAGTGTTCCCTTTTCCTCACAATCTGTACAGCTTAAGTTGTCATCAGTGTTTTTTTTTGATCTTGGCCATTCTTACAGGTGTAAGATGGAATCTCAGAGTTGTTTTGATTTGCATTTCTCTGATGACTAAGGATTTTTAACATTTGTTTAAGTGTCTTTCAGCCATTTTAGATTCTAAATACCCCGTGACTTATTCATTAATAAGGAAAATGTGGTACATTTACACAATGGAGTACTACACAGCAGAAAAAAATAACAACAACTTGAATTTTGCAGGAAAATGGATGGAGCTAGAAAACATTATTTTGAGTGTGGTAACCCAGATGCAGAAAGACAATTATCACATGTACTCACTCATAGGTGGTTTTTAAACTTAAACCCAAGAAAGCCAGCCTACAAACCACAATCTCAGAAAACTTAGAAAATAATGAGGACACTACGAGAGACTTACATAGATCTAATCTACATGGGAAGTAGAAAAAGACAAGATCTCCTGAGTAAATTGAAAACATGGGGACCTTGGGGGAGGGTTGAAGAGGGGAGGGGAGAAGCAGGGAGGGGAGCAGAGAAAATGTAGAGAAAAAAATTAAAATAAAAAGACTGTTTTTTTGTCTAATGAAAGAAAAGAAGTACATCTGGATGGAAGGGAGGAGGGCAAGGAACTGAGAGAAGGACAGGGAAGGAAAAACAATCATGTGAAAAAAAATTATGTGAGGAAAAAATCTATTTTCAGTAAAAAAAATTAAAAATCATAAAAGAAAACCTCTCCCACTTACATAAAATGACAAATACTCCCATTCTAGAGATAAGAAAATGGGTCCAGCCGGGCGATGGTGGCGCACGTTTTTAATCCCAGCACTCGGGAGTCAGAGACAGGCAGATCTCTGTGAGTTCGAGACCAGCCTGGTCTACAGAGCTAGTTCCAAGACAGGCTCCAAAGCCACAGAGAAACCCTGTCTCGAAAAACCAAAAAAAAAGAAAAAAAAAAGAAAATGGGTCCAAAGAAGCAATATGATTATTGATGAGCTATTAGAAACCAAGAAAGTTGTTTTTTTTTTTAGTGCCCCCCCCCGTTTTTATTTTTGTTTGAGACAGGGTCTCATGTGACTCGGGCTGACCTAAACTGGCTATGTAACTGAAGATGACCTTGAATTCCTGATCCTCCTCTCTCCACTTCCTAAAGTCTGTGGTTGTCAGAACTTTTCACCCCCAACCTGCAAATCCCTAACCCAGGGTCCTAATGCTTTCTAACTTGAAAGGGAGCTTGCGTCGGAGATTCACTCATGCCTTCATGAACTTAGTCATCCGTTCAAGAAGTACTTTGTGGGAGTCATTTCTATAAGAGCACTCTTTATTATATCTGTGCAGGGAATGGGGAAGCTTATGCGAAGGCCAGAGTCAGCCTCGTGCGTCATTCCTTGGGTGCTATCCACCTTTACTTTTGAGACAGAATCTCTCACTGAGACCTAGAACTCAACACTTCAACTAGGCGGATTGGCCAGTGAGTCCCAGGGATCTTCTTCGCTCTGCCTTTCCAGCACTGGGATTCCAAATCAATATTCAAGCCCATTCCCGGCTTTCTCTATGGGTTCCGGGAACTACATGGAGGTTCCTGTTTGCGTGGCAAGTACTTTACTGACTAAACTGTCTTCTCAACACCATAAGAGGCATAATGAATGCTCCTAGATACGTTCCTCCCACAACACATGATGTCTCCAGCAAGGGTCTTATACTCTTCCTGTTTTTCTTTGTAATCTTCCTGAAATCTAATCATTAAGTTTCAACTAGATGGGAAGTGATTCCTTACTTCTTGTTGACCCTCAGTCTTTATTAAGTTGGTCCATATTTATCAAAATACTTCTATCATAACTTTCCATTAGGTCACAGCCAGAGCAATCTCTGCGGGTTAATGTAAGTGAGGCCCTATAGGGAACGTGGGAAAGACTTGTGAGAACCTCCCTAGTCTGTAGTACTTTCCATATTTATATAAATGTTGATCAATAGTCAACTTAAACACGTCCATATTTAAAATTTATATTCTACATATGTTCCATCTAGAAATTTGTTCTACTTAAGGACACATGCTACATGCTCATCATTTCAGACTGATGTCCAAGTCCACGTAAAGTCCAGTTAATGAGGTTTCCCATCACCAGACTTCAGAGTTGGAGCACCTAAAGTATCGCAGTCATGTTTCAGGCTCCATTAAGCAACACAGACATAAAGTGATATGCAGCAACAGTAATGGCAATACTGCAAGGAAAGAAGATGCTCCGGTGATTAATATTTTCATTATTTTTCTCTGTAATATCTGCATTCCTACTGAGCAATATAACTTGGCCTCCCAATTTTCAAAGATAGGGAGATTATTATTTTTAATGTTCTAGGATACATGTGTTTCTTTTTAATTCTATTAATGCTGCTAATGGTGATGAATTTGAGGGTCATGAGGGAAAGGGCAGTTGCTTCTGTTAGCTCTGCTTGAGCCTCTGAAATGGAACCATTTGGACGAACTTATCATTTGTCTGTGACCAGGCTTAATTTTGTATACTCCGATAATATATCCCAGTGCTATATCTACCAAATTACCTGTAAAAAAAAAAAGCTCTACAAATAATTGGCTAATTATCTCACATATGTAATTTTGATCTAATGGATAGAATTTTAGGGTGCATAAATATCAGAATGCCTCTTATTTTGTGGGCTTTTGTTTTATTCTCAGTGACAGTATTGTTTTTGTAAATTTTTTTCTGGGAAAGGAAAACTACTTTGTCAGAAAAACACTTCTCAGGACTGTGATAAATCGATACTATAAAACACTTTAAAATTGTTTATTTTCCAAAAAATTCAAGGTTGTTCCGAAATATTGTTATGTTTCTTATCATCTGGGGCTCTAAGTAGCATACTGCTATCCTCTCATGGGCTTGGACTGTTGATAGTGGAGTTTGTATTTTCTCTGTAAAATACGCTTTGGATTTTGAAAGGTTTAGTGCAAAAATAGATGATACGATTAGAAATGTCTCAATATGATTTCATGTTTAAACAATATTCCAGACATGTTGTGCAGAACAAAATAATCTTAAATGGTATTTTTCCTTGCTTATAAAATGTAATTACAAAAATTTCATAGAATTGACATAACATTTCTATTAGACAACCCTACTCTAAGAGTTTGGTCATATTTTGTAACTGGTTATTAACACTTTTCGTAGAGGAGTAAGCTTAGTACATAGATACCCCTAGTCACAGACAGGTAAAGTCTGAAGTTCTGTGCTCCATATTCCTTTAGAAGCAGGTGTCTGATGCCTAGTAAGATGGCTTATCAGCTAAAGGGTTGACCTGAGTTCAATCTCAGGGACACACAAGGTAGAAGAAATGAGCCAACTCCTGAAAGTTGTCCTTTGATTTCCATGTATAGACTGTTATGTGCTTTGCACACACATGCTTGTGTGTGTGTGTGTTTGCACGTGTGCTCACATATATGATCAATCAATCAATATTAAAAAAAATAAAAGCAGGCTTCTAAGTCTTCAAAAGTAAGCTTCTTCTTGTGGATACCCTGAGCCCAAGGCCTGAGGGAAGAAGACCAGGAAAATCCATGTTCCTGCACCTGAAAAAATAAATAAATAAAAGAAAGCCCTAAAAAGAACTAAACAGCTCTAAGCGAGGGTGGCAATAACCTTTGTTAAATAAAATTCCCTGAGACAAGATGAGTGCATCATGTGTAAATGAGAGTGAGGGCCAGTTTTTGATGAGTTAATTCTGCAGGAGCGGCAGGGGCTGTCATCATGCTACTCGGCCCCATATTTGCATCGGTGACTGGCACTCTATTAGGATTGGTATCAAGGGGGTGGGATCCTGGTTTCCCTGGATTTGGGCCTTTCACACATTCTGATTGACAGCTTCTACTTGTAAAGCGGTCACCCGCGCAGCTGTCTCCTGCTCTTGCCCGCCTTTCCACCACAGTCCTTGCAATTCTGGTTTCATTCATCGGCCCTCTTGAATAGCAACATCCTCCAGTTGGAGAAAAACCTGCTGTCGCTATGCGTGGCCTGCATTTGCATGCATGCACTGTCCTGCCAAGCGCTCGGTGGCACCGTGTCTGCCAACTGACAAGCAGCCCATGGATCCCATCCCTGATAAGTTTTCTGGTTTCTCAAATTATCTATGTTTTACTTTGCTTTCATGCTCAAAGCATAACAAATGTCTTTGATATGGGTCTGTGTGGTGTGGAATGCCAATAGCGTCAATTGAACTGTATCACACCGTGGAAAAGCTGGTTTGCCGAGCCTCAATTGGCCATAAGCTATAAATATCTGCTGTTTCATGATGTCTTTGATGGCTACATAAACTCTGATCATTAAACATTGATCAAAGATGACTTGGGATCAAATGGCCTTACACTAAGATTATATAGACACGCAAAGCAAGGTCAGAAACCAGGCTTTTCTGAAGAGGCCTGGGACCTCACAGTGGACAACTGAGGTACAAGTTCTTCTCAGGTTTTTTTTTTCTTTTAATGAATGACTGGACTAGAATTTCATGATACTTCTACCTCTTAGGAAATATTGTCAAGACCAAATGAGGAAAAGCTGGAAGATAATCAATGAATGTCTAAGCAGACAAGAAATATAGTCACATAAACATGCAGATAAGGTTCATAATTTAAATAATCTTTTATTTTCTGTTCTAATGATAATAAACAGTAGCTGTTGAATATAGAAAATTTGGAAATAAAAGATAATTGAACAGCCTTAGAAACTATATATAATTCTATTAGCATCATTATTTGCAATACCGGCCCTCTTTCACTATGCAGAAGTACTGCTTGTCAAATGCTCGTGTGTGCTGTGCAGGTGTCTGTTATCATTTCCACTGATGCTCTGTTTTCACTTAGATATTTATTCTGAGCCTTAACATATTCTTGTATACCACGTGTTATAGTAGCTATACTGTAAATGAGGTGTATCATAATTCATCTAACTTACGTCCTATTGTTGGACATAACAACCTTTCTTTTCCTTATCTCTATAAATTATCTAGTGTGTTTCCCAAACGAACAGAATCCAGGTATAGGTAGACTAATGCAAATTAAGTCGATGATACTAACTTTATAAATGGAACCTGAATTCCTAAGTGATTTAAAGTCCACTGGGGATTTTGAAATATTGTTGTTAAGTTGAGCAAATTCATATTTCAGCAATGGTGGGTGAGCTGTCTCATCAAAATAAAAATCATTTAACCAGGTGTTCCTAAGGTTTTTTCTTTCTCTGAAACACCTAGTATATACCTGTGGATATATTAGAAGGTTCGCATCCTCACATAACATCTAATATCAAATGTAGAGTATAGAGAATAGGCCTATCTTATAAAAAAATCTACATTTGCTTGTGTGTTGTATACTGATCAATGGATAGACATACAAATACAGAACATAACAAATACAGATAAATGCAGGGTCCAATATATGATAGCTACAGAGACACAGCTAGAAATGAGATATGAATATAGTTGAATGTATGCTTTACCCACCTTCCCAGAATAAACGCCTTCATTTAAAACTGGGACATCCCTGTGACCTATTTCAGACAGAAAAATATGGCGAAAGTAATGCTGTCTAAAATGATATTTCATACTGATGGCTTGAAAAGTCCCCAAAGCTTTTCCGTTCTAATAGGCCACGTTCCAGAGAGGAAATCTGAGTTCTCATGTCAGCATACAGGAAGAAAGCCCAGCAGCCTGCTTATGTGCATAGAGAAGTCCACAGAGGAGCTCCCAGCAAGTATTAGATAGTTGTTACTGTCTGTACAGTCTGCCCAATGTATGAGGCCACTGATTCTTTACAGCCATCTCAGGACATGGGTGACTTCAGGCAAAGAGGTATCTGACTACTTTACAGAATGATGAGAGGTAGTTATTGTCATCATAAGTCTCTAACTTTGGGGGCTAGATGATTATCCAACAGACACTTGTGCATTAATTTCAAAGGAATTTAGAACAGCGTGAACTATAACTTCTTATATTTGCATAATGACTATCATTACATGTATGCATACATGTCTATACTCATATATTCATATCCGTATTTTCTATAAATGATGATTCAGCCAACTGTGATGGAACACACTGAAGAAAACTTGCATCTGTGCCACCTCTTTTCATTAACAACTTAGCATGACAGCTTTAGACAAAATCTTGATACTATATTAGGCTTAAAAGACATTTAAAGATTATTTAAAATATATGGAATATGTTTCATAAGTTATGTGTGAATAACTGACTATTCTATGTGAGGTACTTGAATATCCTTGAATTTTTGTACGCACAATACAAAGGAGCAACTGATCCCCACTAATAACAAGGGCTAACTATATATATATATATATATATGTGTGTGTGTGTGTGTATGCTAATATATGCACACATTTCGCATTGTAAGAATGCAATGTGCAATAGTAACAAAACTACACATTTTATCTCATAGTAAATCAGATAGCTTATCCTGATTTATGTAAGGTGCTAATGTGCATCATTAGTGTCAAAAATTAACATGAGAAAATTTGGGCTTTATTGTTCCTCCAATCAATAGATTCAAATCAGCAGATTGACAAATCCACTTTTGCTCTAAGCCAGGAAAAAAACATATTCCAAAATAATGCAATTAAATTGAGTAGTATTTGTACTCACCAAGTTCTGAGTACATAATGTGTGTGATGAGTGTGTCTGAGCTGGCAGTGATAAGACAGAGCCTAATGGGCTGGTGATCTAAATGAAGCCACCAGCTTCTGCCAGGGAATAGAACAATGGGCACTTCTATCCCTCTATCCAGACCTCAGCCTGTCGGGAAAACAGGTGTGGTCTCACTTTGACTGCAATCCCACTTCTGCCAAGAGACAAGTGCAAGAATTAGATGAGATCCAATCATGGAAATCACTTAACCCATAGCCAAATGTATAGCAAGCAAAACGCCACCACCATAGAGTTTAGACAGTACCTCCACCTTGTTGCTTATGTGGCCCCAAATTGGCAGAAGCTATACATGGGGGCCAATGAGCAAGAAAGCTCTTAGATTTCTCACACAAGTCTTCTATGATCCGAAGAGAAACCCATTGCTGGAGTGAGAAAATGTCTGTGACTGTAAAGAACTCTTTAATGGACATGGAGAGGCGGAAGTGTTGATCTCGTGAAATTCAAGAGACACAGAGTGGTTATCAGTCTGTAGAGGGGTGGCAGGGAGGAAGAGATAATGGGTTACTGGTTTCACTGACAAGGATAAACATCTAATATACTAGAGCATAGCATGGTAACTAAGGTTAATATCCACTGCTAGAATAGGCTAAAAATAGGTAATAGAAAGTGTAGATGGAAGTTTCTGTCCTGCTCAGACCCACAGTCATTCAGTCCCAAAGAAACACACAGAGACTACATCTATTACAACACTGTTTGGCCTATTAGCTCAGACTTCTTATTAATTAACCCTCACATCTTAAATTAACCCATTTCTATTATATTATACTTTAACCATGAGGCAAATGGTTTATCAGTAAGGTTCTGGCATCTTTCTCCTTCAATAGCTACATGGTATCTGCCTAAGCCCTCCTTATATATACATATCTGCTTGGATTTCCTGCCTAGCTATATTCTGCCCTGCCATATGCCAAATCAACTTCTTTATTAATTAATGGTAATAAAACATATTCATAGCAAACAGAGGGATATCCAACATCATTTCCCCTCTTCTGTATAAATGAAAAGAAAGATTTTAACTTTAACATAGTAAAATTACATATACAAAACAGATATGAAGCAAGAATTATAGTTACAATATTTAGTCTATTTACATTTGGCAAATTAAGGAAAATATTTTATCATCTATACCATCTTTGTGAGTTTGAAGTTTTATATCTAATTTATCTTTTATTATAACTAGGGAACACGATCATTCTTCAATTCCAACAAAGACCCCAGGAGGATATAATATTACCTAAGTAAACAGGAAGGGCATTGTAAGCAACTTCCAAAACGTTAGTATTAACAGAAACATCTCGTTGCCTAGACAGTCACCCAAAGTTCTTCTGTAACATTGGGGCATTCATCTTCAACCAACAGGCCCATAGTATCCAGGAGACTTTTCCATGAAGCAGGAAATTTGAAAGACTGTTTCACCTATATTGGCAGTTTGTCAGTCACTTTCTTCTGTGTCCTGAAAAATGTCTAGCAGACTCTTTCATGAAGTAGGATCCCTAAAGTACTGGCTAACCTTCTTTTGGCAAGTTTGGCAGTCATTTTTCTCTGGGTCCGGCATGTTCAATTCATACAGCATACTATCAAGCAGTTCAGTCAAAAGCAGTTTCATGCCCAAATAGCTACCCTTGTTACACCAAAGGCAAATTCCATAACAAGTTTCTTCAGTGCCCATCATCCTCTATGAAGTAATCAGTGCTGCCAGAAGCAGGCATCTCTTACTGTCGAGAAAAGTTCAAGTTCTTAAAACATTTTAAATGCTGTATTCTATAGATCTTTGAAGTGTTAAAGATCATATCTGTATATCTAGAAAACTTAATGTAAGTAAAAGTTTGATTATTATGGATGACTATTAATCTGTATTTCTTAACTCTTTGTACATTTTCCATCTTTACATGGCTTTTCTATATTCATTATTTCTTTTATTTTTATTTTTCAATTTTTGTTTTCTGCCTACCAGGTTTCTCTGTTTATCTTTGACTTCCCTGGATCTTGCTTTGTAGACTAGCTGGCCTTGAATTCACAGTAATCAGCCAGACTCTGCCTCACAAGAGCTGTGATTAAAGGCATGTGCCACCACACCCAACTTCTTTCTTTCTTTCTTTCTTTCTTTCTTTCTTTCTTTCTTTCTTTCTTTCTTTTGTTAGGACTTTCTATTTTTTTTCTCTCCCAAGCCTATGTACATTTTTAAACATACTGTAACCATTTAGAGTGTTTTTTCTTGGTTTTTTTTCCATCTTAATATGTTGTTATTGTATATCTGTGTCTTTTTCTGACCACATGAGTCTTTAATTTGCTAAGGGATATGACTAGGATTAAAGCTGTGGCTTTGATGGCTGGGTACACCCTATTCCTTAGCTTTCTGAGAGTCTAGCTTCATAGTGAAGGAACTGGCAGGAGCCATATTTATTGCCACAACTCTGTGGAGTTTCAAGGTCCCTGCCACAACCAAGAAGCATGCCACTGGCTACTCATAAACACTATTTAAGTATTTGGTGTCAGGGCCTCTTAAAGGAGCTGCAGGTTTTTGCAGCTAAAGCTAAGTCAAAAAGCCTCTATTAAATGAGACATGCTTGCATCTAGCAAACAGCCCATCCAAGAAAATGCTGCTACCAAGAAGCTGTGCTTAACTCTGTTCTTTTGTGTCTAGAATTCCTTCCCAAACTCTCTCAAGTTTTAAGTAGATGTAGTTTCCCCACATTGGTGCCATTTGTAGATAAAATTTTTTATCCTGCTCAGTCCTAAAGCCATTCAGTTCCCCCCCCCCCCACAAAAAAAAACACAGAAACTATATTAATTACAACACTGTTTGGCCTATTATCTCAGGCTTCTTATTAACTAACTCTTACAGCTTAAATTAACCCATTTCTATTATGACTCATGGTCTACTGGCAAGATTCTGGCATCTTTCTCCTTCAGTAGCTACATGGTGTCTGTCTGACTCCACCTTCCTTCTTCCCTTCTTCCACTATCTCTGCTTGGATTTCCTGCCTTGCTATATTCTGCCCTGCCATAGGCCAAAGCAGCTTCTTTACTAACTAGTTGTAATAAAATATATTTATAACATACAGAGGGAAATCTCACATCAATAAAGACTTGAATGCTAGCAATGTATGGACACAGCACATGTTTAGGTTGAAGTGTATGCCAATTACTCTGTTCTGACTGTTAGACATCAGATACATGCAATGATGTGTCATACCACACTCATAAATACATACAATTGCTAGGAGAGAGAGAGAGAGAGAGAGAGAGAGAGAGAGAGAGAGAGAGAGA